>NMUG010001154.1:0-18782 GCA_002855965.1 Monotropa hypopitys
TGAAAGGGCGATGTAGGGTGCCTAACACCTTCCCTACTCGTAATAGTAAATCCCCGAACCTGAAACTCTGGAATTTTGCAGACTAAACCTTTTCAAAAACCGTTGACTTGGCACACCATAACTCTATGCCAGGTGGCGACTCCGAAAAACAGATTAATAATAAAATGTATATTGTCTCGGCAATTACAATTTGTTATTAATTTGACATTTTTAAGTTAAACAATCCAACTGTCCTTCTTTACAATATAAACCCGTCGCATTTAAGCCAACGAAAGAAAATAAAGTACGGAATTCCCCCTTGCACGCAACCTCCCTCGCGACCGCCGTCGTGGGAAGAAGGTCGGGGAAGACCGGAAAATTTTCGGGGCGCGACAACACTATCGTCCAAAGACATAAGTTATCAAACTCCTCACACAATATCTTGGATCAACATGACTTTCAGCAAGAATACATATCTTTCCACGCTAATTTATACTTCTTCTAACATTGTACAAGGAATTACTATTACTCCCTACACCCAACTTTACCTTCTTAAATCACGATGGAACTTATTTCCCATCCTTCAACATGTTCTACCTCAATAGCTCCAAACGACAACTCAATCTCATCGACGAAATCGGACATCAATACTTTTCACATTACTCACGATCTTACCGCACATTTGCTCCCCATAATCTCTCTTCCACTATTCAAACAACCATAATTTTTAACTCCCCACAACAGTTTCAACATAAATAAAATATTTCTTCTCTTATAGGCACCCAAAGCTCGATTTAGCGTCATCAAAACTAATTGACATCATGTATTTCTCGAACCACAATGCTCACATAGAAATCTTTAATCATTAGCAATCTCGGCTAACTATAGCTCCAACCACCCATCCTCCACTCAAGGACAAGTCTTTTAATACATCTGCAAAACCACATGACTTATCTGGTTCTTAATTGATTAAAATAAGGTACATAATTGCCTTCTCTCAACGCTTTAATTTGTTTTTCTTTCTTACTATCCTCCCTCAACGATCCACAAATACATATCATATTACTTTGCATCTAGGCACTCAAGACTAATTACAACTCTACTCAAGTCGCATGATACTTTACATGGCTCAGAATCCCAAATCAACTCCAAAGTATTTACACTAAATAATTGAACTTTCGTACATTTTTCACAACTCTTTACACTCGAGAGTAAACTTCAATTTTCTCAACATTAAACATTAAATTTAGCTAATATATAAAAATTTGGTAATGTTACTGCTATTTATAAGTAAAATTCACATAGGGACATTTACCCCTACTTCTACTTCGAAAAGATAGTTACTTGCTAATTACCCATCTCGGCATTATCACCGTTACTTACTATGTTTAACCAAAGTAACTTACAACAACGTAACCCGCCTATTCAACACAATAATCCACTTTCGAACACGCACCTCTCACCCACATTGCTAAATGTAGCATAATTATAATCTATATAAAATTTTGAGCAATCTTTCTCATTGTTAAAGACTTAGACGTTATAAGAAACTATTCTTTCACGTTTTCCATAATACTGGCACTCACATGCCACTCACACATATGTATATATTATGTTACTGTGATTTAAAATTTTTTTTAAATTACAAATTCCGAATCATACCTACCCTTAAAAGGGTACATCACACACAGAAACAGGTACCACACCTTTCTAGTCCCTATACTGGACTTGCCCAAATAGGCCACACCCAACACTTTCACACAGAATGCCACATCTTTCTCATCACAGTACATGTAATAATGTCTCACATCAATATATGAATGTATATAGTAATCAATTCAACTCTTCTTACTTGAATAGAAACTTATATAAACTTACAAAAGGTCTCACCATGCTTTCACTGTGCTACTCTGCCATACTTCCATCAACTTTATATATTATTTCTAACAAGGCCAATTACTTCCATACCTCATACACAACCAAAATTTTCCTTAAGGGTATTCATACTTCGCCAAGCCACTATACTCTCCATAATTCCATATTACACATGGTAACATTGTTTTAACTTTACTCTTTCAAGTGAAAACACCCACTAATCTCTTCCAACTGCAAATCTTTCTTTCATTCGAAATCATTATTCTTACTCAAAACTTTACTACTCTTTCGCCACCAATAGTATTCATTTTCTAACTTAGTGCAAAAGTAATTCACCACTCAACCACATAGGTAATCAACGGTAAACCTCAATATAGCTCCCAACATCACATTACCCAGACATTCCTCTTTCCACATAATTTACTCCACTAACATAATCAAAATTCTATGTCATGTGCATGCTACCAGAAAATGCTTTCTCGTCTTGCCATCATTCTCTCATTTTTTTCCAGAACACATAATCCCAAGCATAGGACTACCTCTAAAAATTTTATAGTTTCTTGACACATCCTATCAACACTCCTTACGTATTCAACATGTATCCTTAGTATTTGACTTCTCTTCTTTACCCTTCATCTTCATAGATAATACTCTCAAAATCCACAATAGAACCTATCCCATTGCAATGCACACCCAAAATTCTCACATTCAACCTAACTCTCTAACTTTCATAAGTTTTTCAAAACTCATGCAATTTCTCTAGATCCATGTTGCCACTAAGTAACACGTTCCGTCAAATTCATTTTCTTTGAACATTCACTCTTCAATAGCATCAGTCCTTGCTAAGCTTCTAAGAAATTTTTTCTTACAACCATTATGAACAAGACTCCAACTTCTGCTCTCTAATTATCATATGACTTCCAATTAAAATTTCACTCTATAACACTATTTCTCCCATTCTCATGAGAATATTGAAATTTTACTATCTTTCTCCCCTTTGCATACTACACATAGTATTGCCTCGATCACACTACTTACCTCATTCTCAAAACACAAGGTAACTTGACCAACATATTTTTCCTGACTCCCTTAAGCATAATTGCGACTTCTACATACCTCTTAGATTTCATTCTCATACTTACTTTTCTTACACGCATACCACAAGCTCCCATAACTTCATAACTCAATCCTCGTCATTATTTACCCCAAAGATTTATAATCGATAAACCCAAATGAATTTCACAACTAAATCTCTTCAATAACACTTGTCCAAAAGTACACCATTTTTCTTTCACAGTAATATTCTACAAAAATATGGTCTATAGCAATGATCATACGTACGCTAACTCCAGGTACCACTGATAGGTTCTATGATTACTTGCACTGACTTCATCAAAGTACTAAAACTTATCAAACCTCCATATACTCTATCCAGCAAACACTTCCTAATGGAATAGCTAACACCACGAATTTCGAACACTGAAATGAAACACAATGTAATCTTTTACCTAAATGACTTCTTGATCTATTACTATTCCATATCACTGAGAACATTATCGAACTCCATAATCTAATAATTCAATGTACAAATAATCTCGAATCCCTTTAAAGTCCTCTTGAAAATACTTAACTTTCCTCAATTGGTCATCGATCCACATAAACTTTTTACTCCTCATTTCTATGATTATAACTTAACCTTATCCAGCTCTCTCCACATCTCTTGCATACTTACAAAATTGCTTCACCCTTCTTATAAGGACCCAACAACTGCTCGATAAGACTAGGTTTTCAAATTCCTTCAACCTTGCTATCATTCTTTAAGGTTTTACACTCACCTTTGTCATACCATACTGGGCTAACTCTATCAATCTAGTCTCATGCGTCTTCATTAATATACCTATCTACCTTAATCTCATAAAGACTGCTCCTCTGATTCTCGATAAGCACCCAATTATTCCTAACAAGGAAACTATTGAACCTCATCCATCCATAACTTCTCAAGGTACTTAGCACTGTCTTACTATATAAGTTGCTAATGAATCCCAACTGTGCAACTATTATCATACTCTAGCTCATTACCCACTATGCTACACGTAGCAATCAACCAAAATTGAAATTTAACACGTAAACATGTAACACATAACATGTAATGGTAAAAAAAATTCAAGAATTGCATATACATACTTGACACTTAGGGTTCACTTGCCAAGCCATGCCTTTTTGCCGATACTGCTCTTCTCAAACACTCTACTATCACATTCTAACACACTTCTCGACTCATCCTAGACTCGGTATTCCGAGATATCATGCTTTTCCAATTAACTGCCCAAGACTTCCCATTTGAAAAATACGTTGATCAGGCGCTTTTCAAATAGGATTTCAAGATAGTTGCCTGGGTGTCAAAGTAACATGCACAATAATCCCGGAATATACACCCTACTGACTCAGACCAACCCTCTCCTCAAACCGCAAGTACTGTTGACTCTAGAACCTATCAACCTAGAGCTCTGATACCAAGCTGTCACGACCCGTTCCAGAATATATTAAAAATATTAAAAACTGGCAACGGATAATGACTACAAAGTACCACAACTAAAAACTCAAGTGATAAAATCACTACAAACCCACAAGTCTAACTGTAACGTAAAACCAACGCAGCGGAAATAACAATATAAAAACTCCAACCAGTAATCTGTAAAAGAAAAACTCCACCAACCAACTACACAAGTCTCACAACCCACTAACAAAGTAGAACAGACTCTCTCAAACTATCTACTGAAACTGAAAGTAAGAATCTCCAACATGGAGCAACCTCTGAAAACGGCTCGGCAAGGCAATCCTGGCAATGGCTAGCAAAAGTGAACCAGCTACTCCTCTTGACCTGGATATAGATTGCAAAACAAAACAGCAAAAGATATCCAGGAGTGTCAGCTACAACAGTCAATATATGCACTTTGCTAATATAAAGAGAACTCACAGTGTACAAACAAAGTACAGGTAAAGTACAGCTAAAGAACAAACAACTAAGGGGTTGTGACTCTCTCCTATCTATCACGTAAACATGCATTGTCCAAGGGGTGGTGACTCTCCCCATCTATCACGTACACAACAACTGTCCAAAGGGGTGGTGACTCTCCCCATCTATCATGTATTCATATCACGTTTCATGCATTGCTTTTCTGTAAAATTGTGTAACATGTTCATTATATCTTTTCCTTTTGTTGGCCCCGGAGTTCCAACCTCAACACACAATATGTCACCGAACCGCAACCCGACTTTAACATGTAAAGAGGAGTTTTTCCCCATCATCTTTTATGTTGTTGGTCCCGCAGTCCCAACCTCAACATATCACATTGCTTAAAGCATTTTTCAATCTATAGTTCATGACGTTGGTCCCGCAGTCCCAACCTCACATACCACAATTCTCTTCTCAAGCCGTTGGTCCCGCAGTTCCAACCTCAACATATTATAATTTGTTTTCATTCTTTCACATGCTTGCAAGTAGGAAGTAAGGACAACTATTCCTATGCATTTATCACATAAACATCACTTAACTACCACAACCCTACACAATCTCATATACAAACAAAGCATATATATATGAAAGGTAGCTACACACTCACCTGCTGCGTGTACTCGCCAAGTAAGGACCTACTGGGGTGCCTTGGAAGATCCGGGTTGATCTCCTGTTATAATAACACCACGTATAAATACCACGTATAAATAATCCTTCCAAAAGCTAAATTATAATTTTAAGGATTTTAGTTACTAATTTTACAGCCTCTCACAATCTGTAATTTCTCCTTAAAATATTTTAAAATTTATTTAATATCAATTCCCGATGACCAAAACTATTTTCCTCCAAAATCCTTCTAACCGGTATGATAACCGGTACACAGCCGGTGTACCGCCCGGCATGCCGGTTAGTGTAAATTTTTGATTTTTATAAAAGCCAAACTCACTGTCCAAAATCGACCAAAACCGGTATGGTAACCGGTATGGAAACCGGTGTACCGCCCGGCATGCCGGTTAACACTATTTTTCACGTATGATTTTCTTATGACTTACTGGGTGAATTTGTTAAGGCCGGTACGCCAACCGGCATGCCGCCCGGCGTACCGCCCGGTATACTGATGCGTATACCGGTTCACACAGAATTGAGCAGATTGAAAATCTACTAATCGTTTTACTAATTAACTTCGATAAAACCCTTCCTAAACTCGATTTTTTGTAGAAAAATCTCAAACCAACTAACTTGATTATAAATGTCTTCCTCAAATCATATACAAGTTTTGGTCTCAACAATTAAGTTTTCAATACTCAAAACATGATTTTTGTTCACTAGGTTCCCTTAATCATCCCTTAAACGAGATTAAGGAAAAACCCTTAATCCAGGGCTAATTATGCACGAAATTAAAAATGTAAAAACATGAATCTTACCTATTGGATGTTAGGAACAAGTTTGATTGAGAGTTCCTCCTCCATTTCTTTTTCCAAAGCCTTCAATCCGAGTCTTCCCTCCTCCTCTCTCTCTTAATCTCTCTCTACCTCCTTTCAATCTCTTAAGGGTTTGGAATAACCCTAATGGGATTATAATTGGTTTATATACTCTAATGACAGGTTTTTATGTCTAAGTACCACTTTGCCCTCTCTCATAACACTTATCTACCCTTGGGAGCCACTCTTACAATTGGTACATAATTAAAATACAATGTCACTTATTTTTACTTTAAATAAAATCATTATATTCTAAAAAAATAACTCCTCTTCACACCTTATTTTTCCTCTTTCTTTTCTTCTAAAATATTATAATTTTTCAATTTAATTTAATTAAATTGGTTCGGGCGTGACAGCTACGCTCCAAGGTGGTTCCTTTAATCAAGGTCTTATGGCAAAATCATGGAGTGGAGGAAGCGACATGGGAGAGTGAGGACGCTATGCGGAAGAAGTATCTGCACCTTCTTTCAGGTATTCCTTTCTAGTTGCTTTAAATTTCGGGGGCGAAATTTCCTAAGGGGGGAGGAGTTGTAATGCCAGTCACTTCAAATAATTTAGTTAGAATATTTTAAATAAAAATTTAAGGTGTTATTAAGTAAACGATAATTCACTTGGATGATTTAGTGGTGATAATAGTTAAATTAATAGATTAAGTCTTAAAAATACATTTATAAGTGTATAAGTATATGATAATATGAGTAAATGGCAAATAAGGGTAAATTGGAGGTTTTTAGTAAGGGAAAAGAAGTCTTTTGTCTGAAAAATCTGATTTAGGGGTTGGGTATGAGCCACTCTCTCATTGTTTGTGCATTGAGAGGGAGGGCTTGAGAGAAAAGGGAAAAACCAAGGAGGAAGAAGGAGAAATCGGAGACCGTGGATCGCAAATTGGAAGAGAAATCCTCCTCCATTATCGTTGACAACGTAAGTAAGATGATTATTACCATTTTCGATTTCTAATTTCAGCCCTAATTAGGGCTAGATCGGAGTTTTAAGTTGTAATCCCGTTTTGGGGGAAAATGGTGGTTTAAGAGTTTTGGGTGAGATTGGAGTGTGTTTAAGAGTTGTTTGAGGCTATAATTTGAGTATGTTAAGTGTCAACATGTATGTAACACTTAGTAGGGTCGATTTGGGTGGGAGAAGGTTGGATTTGATGAGTTTGTTTGAGTTTCATCGAATTATTTTTTCAAAAATTTCGGTTGCTGAAGAACGGGTACAGGTCCCCATGTAAGTGGGGTACCGGTTCCCGCGTTACAGTGCGGCTGGGAAGTTCGTGGGTACCGGTCCCCGTGTTAGTGGGGTACCGGTCCCCGCTGGTCAGTGCGCTCGGGAACGAGTCGGGTACCGGTCCCCGTGAAAGTGGGGTACCGGTCCCCACCGAGCAGTGCGTCCAGGAAGAGGACGGGTACCGATCCCCATGTTAGTGGGGTACCGGTCCCCACTGGGTAATTTTGGAAGATTTTTGTGGGTTCTTGGGGCGTTCGGGTATGGCTTGGGTTGTGTTTGGAAGGTCTTAGGGGATGTTTAGAGACTTTAATAAGTTGTTGAATATGGTTATCCTTTGATTTGAATTAATTCAATAATTTCATATCTCCTTGTCATATCTCTTTTATTTTGGACTGAAATTATGATTGTTTGACAGGAGCGCAAGAGCAAGGCGTTGAGGCCTCGCTTAAAGGAAAATAGAAGGTTTGATCTTCGGTACTGGTGAGTGTATGAATGTGGCATCCTTAGTGGTACACTTGCAATATTGTTTTAATTTAACTCTTTCTTTATGTTACGAGAAGTTTGGTGCTTAGTTAATGTGTACAATCATAATGTCATGAGATAAAAGTTATGCATGATCTAAAATGCATAAAGTGATGGCATGAGTTAATGTTATGCATAGAAATACATGCATGGTTAGAGATGAGAAGCATAATATAACTTATTATATATTATGCATGCCTCTGTGGGACAGGTGGTGATTGTTGGCAACCACTGTAAGTCCAACGGTACATGAGACGTACCCCAAATTTTAGTGTGCGAGGCGTGCGAACTACTACCTATAGTAGTAGCGATTTTCAGGGCATGGGATGCTCAAACCCTTTTGAAAAATGGCTTTGGCCGCTATATATAGAATACCATGCATGAGAAGCATTGTTGGAACAAGTCGTAACCTCTAGTATTTATGTTTTTCTGTCACAATAAATACTTGCATTTTTGGAAGTTAAAGATACATATTCACACTCTGTTTCCTTGTTTTTAGACTTGGAAATAGGTCACAGGTTAGTGGTCCACTACGAGGCTGAAGATCATTGGATGCTTGGGTTGATTGTTGAGCTAAGGTGATTCTCGGAGAGTCGTGGCTTGAGATCTTGCTTGATCTTAGTAGTAGACTTCTATTGTGTTTAAATTAGAGACTTGTACTAAAATTTGTAATAGATGGTAATGTCTTGTCATGTGTTTTCTTGAGGAATGGCTATGTAGTTTCCTTGGTTTTATACTTGAAGACTTACTTAATTATGATTCCACGAAGATAATGTTGATTGAGGTTTTACTTAAATTGGAGTTTCTATGGAAAATTTTAAATTTTTGACACATTTTTAAGTTTGGGATGTTACACGGACAATGGCACCCAGTTCGTCGGCGGCCTCGTCTCAAACACATGCGAAGAGCTCGGCATCAGATTCTTCAACTCCACCCCATACTATCCTCAATGCATTTCGGCTGGTCTCAAGAGAAGGCTTGAGTCAAAGAGGGGAAATGGAAAGAGGAGCTCTCACATGTACTCTGGGCCTACCGGACCACTCCACGTCGGTCAACCGGTCAGACACCATATTCTTTGGCCTTCAGCGTGGAGGCAGTCATCCCTATCCAGGCTGGGTTCCCAACCATCCGGACACAACACTTCGATCATCCAACAAACGACTCAGCCTTGGCTGCCGACTTAGACCTTGCAGAAGAAAAAAGGGAGTCTGCCAGGATCAGACTGGCCTCCTATCAACAAGAGGTAGACAGGGGCTTCAACAAAAACGTCTGTATTCGGGTATTCAAACCGGACGAGCTGGTCCTCTGGAAAGTGGTTCTAAAAAGCAAAAAACAAAAACTCATGCCTAACTGGGAAGGTCTGTTCAGAATCACAAAAAGGATCCTACAAGCTGGAAGAATTGGACGGCACGCTTGTTATCAAACCATGGAATGCCCTGAACCTTAGAAAGTACTATCACTGAATTGTATCAAAACTTGTAATTTTTAATAAAACTTTTATGATTTTTCCAAAACCTGGTCCGGTGCATTCCATTCGTCGGAAACTCCATACTTCTAGTCGGTTCCTCATTCCTTGGCCAAGCCTCTAACAGTCTCCTGCCAGGCTTCTGTTGGCCAAGGGCCTTTTTTCGACCAAGCCTCTGGCAGTCACCTGCTAGGCTTCTGTTGGTCGAACCTCCTCCTTTGGTCAGGCCTTCAGCAGTCGTTTGCACCGGCCCCCGATCAAAGCAAGGATTTTCGCTACAATGGCCGAGCCTACGACGGTCATCCGCCAGGCTTCTATCGGTCCTAGCATAATACCCTTATGGGTTCGACCCTTGACCGAGCCTTCAGCAGTCGTCTGCACCGGCCTCCGGTCAAGGATTTTCGCTACAATGGCCGAGCCTCCGGTGGTCATCCGACAGGCTTCTGTCGGTTCTAGCACAATACCCTCATGGGTTCGCCCCTTGACCGAGCCTTCAGCAGTCGTCTGCATCGGCCTTCGGTCAAGGATTTTCACTACAATGGCCGAGCCTCCGGCGGTCATCTGCCAGGATTCTGTCGGTCCTAGCATAATACCCTCATGGGTTCGCCCCTTGACCGAGCCTTCAACAGTCGCCTGCACCGGCCTCCGGTCAAGGATTTTCACCACAATGGCCAAGCCTCCGGTGGTCATCCACCAGGCTTCTGTCGGTCCTGGCACAACACGGGAGACCAGACCTCCGGCAGTCATCTGCCGGACTTCTGCTGGTCTCATTCTACTGGATAAGACATCCGGATCAATCGAAGGGGACTGGTAAACCCCTTAACATGTCCGGATGCCAGCTGTTATTAAATTATTTTTATACAAACAAGCCAAGTACGAAAGACGTTACACATTCCATTAAAGAAGAAGTAGGTCAAGGTCTGGAAGATGATTACAAAAAAATTTCAAAAAACAAGCAAAGGAAGTAGAAGAAAAGGAAGCATTCATTGTTGCTCCGGGTTGGGCTCCTCCGGATTGTCCTCCTCTGGGTTGGGCTCTTCCCTGCCAGCAGCTTCCTCTCCTTCCCCATCTTCCTCGATCTTCGGGAAGGTCTCCTCTATGGGAATCAGGTTAACCTCCAGGCATCCGGTGTACCTTCGGGAAGAATGACTGTCCAGAATGTTTGTTCTCTGCAGCGCTAGTAAATACCTGTCCCGATGACCCGTCACATACCCAGGGGTGTAGCTTCTCTCGTGCTGAATGAGCACATGGGCCTTGCACTGCTGCCCGAAGGTCTCTCTAGAATCCTTCAAACCTGTCCCATAGCCGGACTCTTTGGTCGCCTTGACCGACTCCTCCCCCTTCTTCTTCTCGGCATCGATCTCCTTCTTGTGTAAACGCCTCTCGTTCCGGAGCTTCTTATCCAGGTAATCTCCTTTCTTCTTCTCCTTCTCCAACTCCTTCTGGAGGCTTGCAATCTGTGCGTCTCTGGCGGCCCTCTCCTCCCTCAGTCGGATCCTTTCACTGGCGGCATAGAGAAATTTTTCATGCAAAGAGGAGAAACAGGCAAGGCTCTACAAAAAAATTTTCAAACAATCAGCAAAGCGCATGAAGTACAGGGATACAGAAAAAGACAGGTTAAAGATGATACCTCAACAAAGCAGGAGAATCCCTTCTCCACTCTGTCAAGATAGTGATCCGGCAAGGCAACGGTATTGCTGGGAGATTCCATAACTTTGGCGAACCTCGCCCCCAGCTCAGGGTGTTCCACCACACTGTCGGAGGCCAAAATGTGAGTGCTATCCGGCCAGGTCAGCTGCGGCATCCAAATCTCATCAACTCTAACCGGCTTCTTGCCGCGATCTCCGACAGAAAGAGAAGACGCCCTGCCCCGGGGCTGTCCGGTCAGCTCTTCATCAACAAGCCCCGTTTCTTGGGCTCCGGTCACAGCCAATGGAGTCCGGGATCCATCACCATCCCTCACTGGAGTAAGAGGTCCGGGGTCAATGGAATATCACCAGGCCAAGTGAAGGTTCCCTCTGCCTCCTTGGCACCTCTCTTCCTCTTCCTGACAAACTCGCCAGAAAGAGAAGTAGACACCCCTTCAAAACCTTTTCTGATCGTCATCTCTGAAGACTCGGGCAACTTGGTAGCGGTTCGGCGGGCTGCTCGCTTCCTTTTGTCCTCCAAAAATACAGGTACGTCAGCTGGTACTCGAGGATCCGAGGGACGTCTCTATGTGGAAGTGCCTGGAGTGCAGCAAGATGACTTTGATCAGCTCGGTTCTTTAACTAGAGAGTAACCTTTGAAAGGGCTGCAAAACAAGAAGATTCAGTCAGTCGGTGTAAAGGAAAGCAGGAAAATTGAAAGAACGAAGTCTCAACAAGCTTACCAAGAGACCCTTTGGTAGTCGGAATGGGTAAGCTACCATCGACGGGGTTATTATAGCCGCCGGTCACCGAAACATAAATATCAGCAAACTTACAAAGTTTGGCAGACGAGTGAACAAGTCTCCGGACCCAGGCCGAGCGCTCAGGAAATAGTGCTCCTTTTTCTTATTATGGGAAAGCGTAAACAATGCAAATAGATCTGGAAGGGTGAATACAAGGTTTTGGGTTCGGCACAGCTTTCTAATGCAGCCGACCACCCTATATGTGTTTTTGGAGAGTTGGGCTGGGGAAAGCCCGTACTCGCGCAGAAGGTCTCTAATGAAATCATCAATCAGCAGCCGGAGCCTTCCCTCTATAATGGCCATGAGGGGGATGGAAACGTAGTCATCACCTTAAGGAACCTCCTCCAGCTCGTACAGAAGCTCCGTTGTAACGTCATCAAGAATGGCAAAGCACCTCCTAAAATCAGCTGACAGGAAGACACCACTTTTAGTGTATTGCAAGTATGGATAGGCGCGCCTGCCGGATGGACCAGCAGCCTCCAGCTCCTCCTCTTCGGCAACTTCTTCAGCCTCAACAGGAGCTGCCGATGGGATACCTATGGCCACTGGACTTGCTGACTCAACAACTCCGTCAGACTCATTCCTGGCTCTTGGCGTAGATGATCATGTCTCCTCGTCGGTCAGGGTATCATAGTATCTTTCCACATCTGAACCCATCTCCGAACTCATCTCCGCATCAGTGCCGGATCGGGTGTCATCGGAATCCGACATCTTCTGCTCATGTCCTGCCGGACAATCAAAACGAAAGTTAGAGGGCGATAAATCCCCATACTTGGGGCTTGTGATGACTCTACTTGCCCTCCGCCAAGGGGTTTATAACCTCATCGGCAAAAGGGATGATCGTTCGGCAGACAGGCAGTCGGACTAATGACTCTCCCACCGATCGGGCAGGAGATCGCTTTGTTAAAGGAAAGAAGACATGTAAACTACTGAGATCTAGACTATACCTGAAGGAAAAGGAAGGAAGTCTGAGAAGCTTGAGAGTCCGGATGCCAAGTAGTCGTCTGGAGTCTGGGAGTCGTAGAGCAGAAAATTCGAGAGCAATAAATTCCTCAACTACCTCCTCAGTATTTATAGACACGAGTTGGGGACAAAAAACCCTTCGTGGATCTCGAAGCGGCACCGCAGACCAATCAAACGATAGGTGTGAATATCGAAGCTACGTCCAATCCGCACGAGCCGACTCCACCGACCAATCAGAAGGTGACACGTGGATGAACAAAATCAACGGTTATATTATGCAATCATTACAGTCCAGACATGCGCCGGACAATGCACGTGTATCACAGACATTCATCATGAAGCTTCTGGAGTGTGTAGACCTCCGGTAACAGCATTTCACGACCGGCCCAACCGATCGATCAGCGTCCGGCGAAAGAGAATCAATCCTTTCCAACAAGTTGAAAAGAATTGAGGGGCTATTGTGATAGCCGGACCATATCTATGTTGGGCCAGACCCCCACCATCCGGATCTACTCATCCATCCGGATCCAGCCCATACACCGGAGCAATCCAGGGCCGTCGGCCTCACGGACCTCCAGACACACACTGCTGTTGGAGAACAGGACTGGTGGTTCATCATGTGTTCTTCAACAACCTAAGCAGTTTCACCGGACACCCGAAGGAGCCAAGCCGTTCCGGCCATGCAGTCTCCTTCAACCTTCAGCATACTTATTCGGACGTCAAAGAAGCCCAGCGTCTCCACTCCCCACTAGGAGAAAGAACAACTTCCATCGACGGATGGTTCAATGCCAGAGGGGTCCACCATCGGCAGCAGCATGGAACAATAACCTCTAGCATGTGGCATTCGGGTCGGCCGTACAACTGCTGACGTGGCTCGGGTCGGTTCAGCGGCCCAGCAGCACTATAGGGCTGACGTCAACACCCGGACTCCCACCCGTGCACATCACACACTTGCTCATTTGGCGCCAAGTTAGGACGCCTATATATATCCCGTCAAAACATTGTTCACGGGACCTGATCTCTGGTATCTCTCCGACTGCTCATTCAGTTTACAGTTTCCTCTTCCTCTTACCATCGCTGACTTAGCCATCGTAGGCCCCTCTCGGTCGCTGCCGACCGGTGGGCACTGACCTTTGTGTTTGCAGGAGCCAAATAGGTGATCCCTTTCTTCTTATAGGTGACCGCGCACTCATCCGAAGCATCCACACCAAGTCGTCCGGCCAGCATCCGAAGGACCTGAAGCACCCTCCGGACTTTCAGTCACCATAGTGTACTTCTGATTTTGATGGATCTGTTTCTCCTATAGTGGTAGAAGAATGGTTGCACGGAGTAAAGCGAGTTTTTACTACTTTGGGAGTTCCTGATGCGCAGAAGGTGAACTTGGCCACCTTCAACTTGAAGGGTGAGGCGTTATACTGGTGGGAGGCATATCATAGGCAGATGACTATGCCAGTGGTGAGAGATATTATTGTACCTCCTCGTGTGATGACTTGGAAGCTGCTTGTGAAGGGTTTCAATGATCAGTATTGTCTGGTGACATACAAATTGGACCAGCAGAATGCCTTTTTGTATCTAAAGCAGGGATCTATGACAGTGTCAGAGTATGAGGCAAAGTTTGCTGCCTTATCTTGTTTTGCGGTGCAGTTGGTGTGTACAGATGAAGACAGATGTCAGCGTTTCAGGCAAAGTCTGAATTCCAATGTGGCTACTAGATTGACTTCTTCAGAGAGAGAGATTATGCTGACCTTATTGACATATCTTGGCATATTGGTAGAGATGTGGATGGATTTAATGAGTAGCATGCCAGGAGAAATAATTGAGGTGGAGGATGGCAGATCAAGTCCTCTAGTGCAGGAGAAAGTTTAAAAACTGTGGTGAATAAACCCCCTTTCAAGAAAAATCACAATGGCTCAAAATCACAGGGAAGCTGGAGAATAAAAGATGGTAATCAGAACCGTGGGAGTCAATCAGTAGGGAGTACTCCATATGGAGAGCGACGATGTTTTGGATGTGGTAAAGCAGGGCATGATTACAAATAATATCCAGGACCCAAGGGTGGGGATGTGAAGTTAAAGTGTTTCAATTGTGGGGAGTGGGGACACAAGTCTTTATAGTGTTCTCAGCCATATAGGTCAGCACCTTCTGTAGTGGTTGGTTCTTCATATGGAGTAGCTACTAGTGCTGGCAGTCAGATGAGGCCAGGTCGAGTCTTTGCTATTACCCGCCAAGAGGCTGAGGCAACACCAGAGGTGGTTGTAGGTACTATTTTTATAGTTGGTCATTATGCTCATTTTCTCTTAGACTCTGGTGCAACCCATTCTTTTGTATCAGTAGCTTTAGGTTTTAAGTTAGACAAGCTACCTTCTGTGTTGCCATATATATTATCTATTTCTATACCTGTGGGTGAACCTGTTCAGATAAACTCATGCTACTTGGGGTGTGAGCTATTGTTGGGAGGAAAGTCTTTGTCGGTATATTTGATTCTATTACTTATGGTGGATTTCAGTATTATCTTGGGGATGGATTTTCTATCCACCCATCGTGCGGTGATTGATTGTTTGAAGAAGGAGGTAATCTTTCACATTCAGAATGATAAAGATGTGAAGTTCTGCGGTGAGAAAGTTGTGGGGAAGTATAGAATGATATCATTTTTGCGAGCAAGAGCTTTGCTAAGTAAGGGCTGTGAAGGATTTTTGGCACATGTGGTTGATATGCAGTAGTCCAATCCCAGCATTGCCGATATTCAAATAGTATGTGATTATGTTGATGTATTTCCGGATGAGTTGATAGGTATTATGCTTGATCAGGAGATAGAGTTCACTATTAAGCTTGTTCCTGGAGCAAACCCTATTTTTATAGCTCTGTATTGTATGGCACTAGCTGAGTTGTTAGAGTTAAAGATGCAGCTTTAATAATATCTTGATAAGGGTTTTATTAGACCCAGTATGTCACCGTGGGGTGCTCCTGTCCTTTTGTAAAGAATAAAGATGGGTCTATGAGAATGTGCATAGACTATCGGCAGCTAAATATGGTGAAAATGCGGAATAAGTATCCACTTCAACGAATTGATGATTTGTTCGATCAATTGTAGGGAGATACAGTCATTTAGAAGATCAACTTGAGATCTAGGTATCATTAGTTGAAGATTAGAGATTAGGATGTACCCAAGTCTGCTTTTCGGACGCTGTATGGGCATTTCGAATTTTTTGTGATGCCTTTTAGTCTTACTAATGCTCCAGCTGTATTTATGGATCTTATGAACAGTGTTTTCCAACCCTATCTGGATTCATTTGTGGTTGTGTTCATTGATGACATCTTGGTATATTCCAAGAGCGAGGAAGACCATCAGCAGCACGTGAGGTTAGTGTTGCAGACCTTGAGAGAGAAGTGGTTGTTCGGAAAGTTTAGCAAGTGTGAATTCTGGTTGCAGGAAGTTGTATTCTTGGGCCATGTTATATCTAGAGAAGGGAGCTGTGTAGATCCGAAGAAGGTGGAGGCAGTGGTTAGTTGGGAGAGACCAACTAGTGTGACAGAGATTCACAGTTTTCTTGGGTTAGCCAGTTACTACCGTCAATTTATTCTAGGGTTCTCTTATATTGATTTGCCGATGACAAAACTGATTCATAAGAATGTGAAGTTTATATGGTCTGATGAATGTGAGGCGAGTTTCAGATTGTTGAAGGACAAGTTGGTGTCTGCTCCTATTTTGTCAGTTCCTGATGGCACTGAAGATATGGTGATTTATAGTGATGCTTCTTTGCGAGGTTTGGGCTGTGTTTTGATGCAACGGCGGAAGGTGATTGCTTATGCTTCTCATCAGGTGAAGCCAAATGAATTAAATTATCCAGTTCATAATCTTGGATTGGCTACAGTGGTATTTACATTGAAGTAGTGGCGCCATTATTTATATAGAGTCACGTGCGAGATCATTTCTGACCACCAAAGCCTTAAATACTTATTTACTTAGAAGGAGCTTAATTTGAGGGAGCGACGATGGATGGCATTGATCAAAGACTATGATTTCTCTATTCATTGTCATTCGGGGAAGGCGAATGTTGTTGCAAATGCTTTGAGTCGTAAGTCAACGGGGAGTCTGTCTTGTGTGTAATGTGCTCGTATTGAGAACTTTTGGGAGATGAAGAAGATGGATGTCATGTTTGTGGTGAATTCGAAAGAAGTTCTTTTGGCTCATTTTTCTGTTAGACCTACTTTTGTAGATTAGATTCGAGTGGGGCAAGATATGGATGAGTTTCTTGTTTCCAAAAAGAAGTTAGTGGCAGAAGGCTTTGGAGGTGATTTTAGAGTTAACAGTGATGGTATGCTTCTGGTTGGGACATGGATGTGTATTCCTAATGACCCCGATTTGAGGCGTAGTATTTTGGAGGAGGGTCACAGTTCTACTTATGCTATACATCTGGCAGGTAACAAGTTGTATCGGAACCTTCGGGAAAACTTTTGGTGGAAAGGTATGAAGAATGATATTACCGAGTTCATAGCAAAGTGCTTAACTTGCCAGCAGGTTAAGATAGAGTATCTGCGACCAGCAGGGTTGTTGCAAAATCTACCGATACCTAAGTAGAAGTGGGAGTATGTGACTATGGACTTCGTGGTTGGATTGCCGAGATACAGTAGAGGCTTTGATTCTGTTTGGGTTATGGTGGATCGGCTGACGAAGTCTGCTCACTTTTTGCTTGTTCGAGTTACGTACACTACTAATAGATATGCCAAGTTGTACATTGCTGAGATCATTAGATTGCATGGAGTTCCTATTTCCATTGTGAGTGATTGGGATCCAAAATTTACTTCTCGTTTCTGGCATAGTTTGTAGTCTGCTTTGGGAACTTCTTTGAAGTTTAGTACGACCTTTCATCTACAGACCGATGGGAAGACAGAGAGGACTATCTAGACTTTGGAGGACATGTTGCAGGGTTGCATGTTGGACTTTCGAGGTACTTAGGATGATTATCTTCCTATAGTGGAATTTGTTTATAATAACAGTTTCCAGGTTAGCATTGAAATGGCACCCTATGAGGCTTTTTATGGGAGGCGTTGTCGCACTCCTCTTCGTTGGAGTGAGGTGGAAGAGAGGCAATTGTTAGGACCAAAGTTGATCCATCAGTCTACAGATGGTGTTAAGCTTATTCGAGAGTGGTTGAGGATTTCTCAGAGTTGGCAAAAGAGTTATGCTGACAATCGCCGCAGGGAGCTGGAATTTGATGTGGGTGATCTTGTTTTTCTTCGAGTATCTCCATGGAAGGGTGTAGTTCGTTTCAAGGGCAATGGGAAATTGGCACCTAAATATATGGGTCTATATGAGATTGTAGAGCAGATTGGTGTTTCTGCTTATCGCTTGTTGTTACCAGTGGAGTTATCTCGGTTGCATAGTGTCTTTTATGTGTCCAACTTGTGGAAGTATATTGCGGACCCTTTGTATGTTTTGAATACCGCGGAGTTGGAAGTGCAAGAGGACTTATCCTATGTCGAGGAACCTTTGTGGATCATCGACAGAAAGGAGCAAGTTTTGCACTCCAAGAATATTATTTGGGTGAAGGTTCTTTGGAGGCATCATAGTGTAGAAGAGGCTACATGGGAGGGAGAAGATGTCATGAGAATTAAATATCTACACTTATTCGTATCGGGTACGTATTCTAATTTTGAGGATGAAATTTCCTAGGTGGGGGAGAGTTGTAATACCCGTATTTATTTTACATAATTTAATTAGATTTATTTATTTTATTGGAAGAAGAAAGAAGAAGAAATAATTGTGTGGAAGAGTTTTAGGTAATTAAATAAGATTTTTATATAATAAATAGAAGGCTAAATGAA
>NMUG010001155.1:0-18780 GCA_002855965.1 Monotropa hypopitys
TTAAAAATTGATTTGAACGCTAATTAACCCTTGCGCTAAGATTAAAAATTAATTTGAATGCTGATTAACCATTACGCTAAAATTATAATTTATTTTATCACTGATTAACCCTTATGCTAAGATTAAAAATTGATTTGAATGCTGATTAACCCTTATGCTAGGATTAAAAATTAATTTTAATGCCAATTAACCCTTACGCTAGGATTACAAATTGATTTGAATGCCAATTAACCCTTATGCTAGGATTAAAAATTGATTTGAATACTGATTAACCCTTACGCTAGGATTAAAATTGATTTGATCGCCAGTTAACCCTTATGCTAGGAATCAAAATTGATTTGATCGCCAACTAACCCTTATGCTAGGATTAAAAATTGATTTGAATGTTGATTAACCCTTATGCTAAGGTTTTGAATTTGATTTGGAAATACCCTTTGATATGTGCATGTAATTCTCACTTTTCACTTCTGATTGCTTGCCTTTGACTTCTCTTTAGGATGGCTCCCCGTCGTTGCTCTAGGAAAGATCCCGCTTCCGAGGATGGTCCTTCGAGAGTTAGGTCTGATTCGTAGGCTAGTGATCCTCCATCTTTGGACGTTGATTAGGATGGTTCTGGTGATGAGGCTCTTGAGGCTGACATGCCTCGTTGTGGGTTCTTTGAGGAGTTTTCTATTTTGGGCATTGGTGAGGCCCTTATAAGATGGATGATCCTCCCAGAGTTTTCACATTTGAGGGCTCGGGATACCCCCTTACTGTCCCAATTGGGTTTACACCCCTCTATCTTTTTGCGATCACTAACTGTCCCTCGTGAGGGGATTTTTAGAGGTGCTTGGTTCCAAACCATTACGATTTATAACGAGGCCCATCCTGTATATAGAGACTTCTTGTTAGAGTAGGGTTTTGGAGACTTCCTTTCTATCCCCCCTTTCTATGTTCGCCACACGCTGGTTTCTACTTTGGTAGAATGTTGGTTCAGTGAGACCAACACTCTTCACCTAGGAGACTGTGAGCTTAGAGTGACCCCTTTTGAATGGTCTGTTATCACTGTTCTTCGCTTCGGCAGTTCCCCTGTTAGTCATACTACTGGGACTGTTGATGATTTGGACCACATCTTAGGCATTTCTCATTTTGAGTTGAGCGGCAAATGCATTCCTGGATCAGTTCTACATAGAGGGCCTTCTTCTACACTGTTCCTGTAGATGGTCCCGCTTTGTACTAGCATTGCTGGAGACTCCTGCTTCTCCTCTTAGTGCTTGACCGCCTATGTTATCATAGTTGACTTTGCTGATGAGACTCGCTTCGACTGGGTCTCCTTCACTAAAGCTACCTTCCTCTAGGTGATACGGTGCAGAGTGAGTTGTCCAGCCCCTATGTAGCTTAAATTTTGGCCATTTTTTGCTTTGGTGGTCTTACGAGCATATGAGTGTTGCTCAGCTAATTTCTATGCTGAGTCTTGAGACTTATTCGAGAGCACTTCATTGTCCCCGACCCTCAGTTTGTTCTGTTGATCTGCTGGACTTTGTCACACTCCACTCATAGTTAAAGTTGATCATGCCTGATCAGATTGTTTGACAGGCTTTCCACCATTTGATTGAGGAGAGTGATTACACTATAGAGGTGTACCTATCTAGCCATAGGTGTGCCTTCTTCTCTTTTACATCTTGGGATCTGTACATGGGAGATCATTGCTGGTGTCAAGTGACTAGCGAGATTCGAATTCCCGACAATCCTTCTGTTCCCACCTTCAGCCGCGTATTTTCTACCGCTCCTGGCTTTGTTGACGTTCGAGGATGAATGTTTGTAGGGGATTACGCTTCATGGTTCGGCCGCATTTCTATTGGCTGATTCACCACTACTACCCCTGTTCGTGGAGGGAAGTCTATTGGAGCAGAGAGCAGGAGCATTTCTTCCAGGATCTGAGTGGCTCCCGAGATGTTGTTTCTGGCCAGCAGTACCGCGATCTACATGCTCAAATGGACCAGAAGAGACAACAATTTGAGTAGTTCCAGGAGTATCAGCACTGGATGCAAAAGAGTGGATCTAGTTCAGGGACTTTGCCTCCTCGATCGCCACAAGATCAGGTTAGATGTTCTTACTTGCTTTCTTCCTTTTCACTGCTTTCTTTTTGTTGTGCTGATGATTTTCTTATTTTAACAGGGTGCACTGGATCCTCCTCGCGGTTCAGTAGATAGGTGGCAGAGATCTTGATCCAACAGGGACAGATCTGACAGGAGCTGTAGCAGAGATATCTGATACCTGCAGATTATTAACATTTTTTCTCTTTTTTTGATGTACTAGTTCTGATGTATTTGCATAGATAGATTTTTTTCATTATTTTCTTCGCATTGATATATCAGATTTTTCCTGTTTATCTTGTCTCGTCTTTTTATTTTCACATCACATATCTCGCTTATGCTAAAAAAATAAAAAGGATATTGATATTTGTGTATGTGCCATATAGGATGACTTTCTCAATGGATTTTCTTGCCCTGCTCCGAACATGGTAGACTTCCTTCACCTCTACAGAGCGTTTACGGTTTGAGCAGGTCTTTGGTGGACTTGCTAGTTTGCTTTCTGTTGCGGTGGCTTAGGATTTCCTAGAAGCCATTATTCGCTACTAGATTCATTCACTGAGCCTGTTTCACTTCGGGCTCCACGAGCTGACCCCAACTATTAAGGAGTACCATTTTATGATAAGGATGAGATCTTCTCTGAAGGTCCTAGCCCACTTTTCTTCTGGCAAGAAAACTCGGACTACCTTCACTGCACTGATAGGTTTGAGAAGGTCATCTCTAATTATTGAGGAGGTTGATAGTATTCTGACAGTCCGATCTAATTTTGTGTGGGGTCTGTTTAGAGATGAGTCTCGCTATGACCCAGAGTGATCTAAATTCTCCTTCTTGAGTGATGATGGAGCCAGTTCTCTTGGTGTATCCAAGCTTTGCCTTTGTATTGCTTGCTAGTTTATTCTTTTCTTGCAGCGATGGATTGCTAGATTTAAGAGTTTCTTTTTATGTCGATGCGATGGATACTCGATAATTCCAGTGATCATAGCAGAGGCCTTTCGAGGCTTGACCCTTTACCATTTTATCCATGACTCTCAAGCTTGTAGAGGGTTTGAGCTTCTTTTTGTTTAAATGGTAGCCCATTTATTTTGTGGCCAATCTTCTCATCCTCGATGGTCTTCAGAAATTCCTTTGTATTCTCTCATTGAGCATCAATAAAGATTACAACCAATTCTTCAGGGTTTAAATACGTGAGCCCATACATTTGATAACATCACCTCTGACACCATTGTGTGGGATATCGATGTTTTCAATGCTGAGGATTTTGCAATGACTATCCACAGTTTAGGGTTATTGTATCTTCCAATGAAGGGTCTTCATGAGGTAGTTCCCTACTTTGGATGTCGAGTGGTGAGGCAATTTGGACTTCTTCAAGACATATCTCCTTCTACATCAATATATCCCAGTAGTAGGTATTATTTTGACTTTTCATACACTATAGTGCATCCTCTGGTTATGGAAACTTCAGCGATGTGGAAGAAATGAGTGAGGATTACCTTTGCTCAGACTTTCGATGCCCCGTGTGTATTAGATTCATACCTTGATTGGATACTAATTGAGGTTGATCAAGAGGCCAATACTTTTCTTGATTATCCTACGTGCTTAGAGCCTATTCCATTGTCTGAATGGTTACCTCTCTTAGCAATGCAGATTTCTGGCTATACCCTTCAATTGACTGCTTCTTTTTTGCGACAAACCCAATTATCGCAAAAAAGAGATGACACAATTCAATAAGTTTTTCTATTGTGGAAAAGAGAGATTCACTTCGCAGAGATCTAGATCAAGTGAATCGATAGCTTTCAGATTCATAGACCATTGTGAGCCTCTTACAATAGAACCTTCAAGATGCTAGAGCTTCTACTAGCTCTACTAGCACTCTTTCCGAGCTAGAGGGTGCATTAAGACAAGCTACTCACCAACATAACATTCAGCTTGAAGAGGTGGCTAGATTGCATCATGAACTAGTACATTCTTTGCAAAATCAAATTGATGATCTGGGATGTCATAGAGATTCATTGCAATAGGAGGTCAGTGCTCTAGCTTCTTATCATGCCGTTGAGGTTGAAAGCCTGCGGACATTTCTACATAACGCTCAACAAAACTCAGTTGTTGAAAGAGGAATTCATTATCGGAATGTTGAAAGTTTACATTGTAATTTCTCCTTCCTTGATCATCTCTTCCTGGGCAGATATCCAGATACAATCCATATTCAAACTCTCCTTGGGATGTTTCACAACTTGGTTGATGCTGACATATCTGGTATTCAGAGTGTAGATACAATGATGATTCATTACCAAGAGATCTGCCAGACTTTGCTGCATCTATTGGATGATCTTCCAAGGAGGAGGGGTCCTCCTTGAGTTTTCTTTCTTTTGCTTGAAGTTTTTATGTTTTGGGGATGTTGAGAATTTTTCTTTTTGTTTTTTTTGAGATTCTTTGCTTTTCAAATAAAATTTGATTTTGAAATTGAAATCATGTATAGACCACCGCATGTGTCATGAAAATTTGAATTTGAATTTAAAATCACATAGGATCCATTTAGGGTCTACGAATTCGAAAATCAGTGTAGCCCTTTTGAGGGTCTGGGGATTTGAAAACCAGAGTAGCCCTTTGAGGGTATGAAAATTTGAAAATTAGAGCAACCCTTTGAGGGTCTAGAATTTAAGATCAAAGAAGCCCTTTGGGGGTTGTCCTAGATTGAATGCAAGATAGAAGGAATGCCCTAGTTTGAATGTAGAATGTGGGGTATTGCCGTGACTTAATGTAAAATATGGGAAATTCCCCAACTTTCGAAAGTATGAGGATTCATACCTATCTTTTTGGTAAAATGTGGGGAATGTCCCAATTTTTGAAAATGCGAGAGTTCATTCCCGGCTTTAATGTAAAGTGTGGGGAATGTCTCAGTTTTTGAAAATACAGGAGTTCATTCCCAGTTTTAATGTAAAATGTGGGGAATGGCCTAGTTTTTAAAAAATATGGGATTGCCCTGACTTGCACAGAAATTAGGAAAGTGGGAGTTCGTTTCTAACTAAATGGTGAATGCGGGATTTGCCCATCTTGCGATTTCTTTTTATTCAATGAATCTAGACACAATTTATTCTTCTTCATTTGTGTGAACATTTACGCATGAGCGGTTTAATTTTCAAGATATGAAAAGCATTAGAAGTTCTAAATGCTATGATTTTGTCAAAATATCTTATGACATCTTTCAACTCATAGTGTTGTGAATGTATGGAGCTTTGCTTACATAATCTTGATTTTAGAGGTAGTCTCAATTCGAATTTCTGTCCAATGCATGCTTTGACCAAGAATTTGATATAGTTTTCATTAGGGATTTATGGAAAGAGGTTCATGTATCGTACTCTCAATATGTATGCGACAAAGATTTTTGGATTAGAGTTTTGAATGGTTCACATACTCTGTCAGCAACTAAAGGATTTATGGAATCTCATCAATAATAAATCGACTGTTGGAGATAATTGTGAATCATTATGTCTCCCTTTCGAGTGAGCATTCTCCTTAGAGTGTGTGGTGGCCGAAAATGTCAAGGTCTGTCTTTCGAATGACCGGACCCCCAAATGTCGGTTTGGCATTGGTGTCCCAGAGCTTGGCAATCGTTGTCGGGCTGACGGTCTATGTGGGTCCCTGTAGAGATAAAAAGGGATCCACCTGCTGGGCTCATGCAAAACATAGGTTAGTGCTCGCCGATCGGTTGTAACCGATGGGGCCTCCGAAGCTTAAGTTAGTTTTTTAGGGAAGAAGACAAAAGCAAAAAATGAGGCCGGATGTTAGGCTGTCAGGGAGCAGATCCTATGAATAGTACCCAAATGGGGTATTTATAGGGATTGGTGCTCTTTTAGGGCAAGATTTGGTATGTGGGATGCACATTATGGGCTACCCCGTGCGGTATTTGACCTGAATTGTGCACGTGTTTGGCCAATACGGGTCAGTGTGTCCAATGGGCCGGGTTAACCATACGGATGGGGGAAAAGAAGGTAGGCGTGATGCTCATTGCCAGAGGCTAGGCCGAAAGGATGCCCTTTTTGCTATGATCCGGTCGGCCGGGAGCAATGTTTCGCCACAGGACTGGTGACTGATGCTCTACCAACCGATTTAGTAGCCAGAGGGGTCAACTTTATTTGGCCTACCCATATTGCCGGAGTGTTTTGCCGAGAGGGGGAATGTCATATGGTATTGAGGCCTAGCGAAGGGCCATGAGAACAACGATACCAATAAATATGAGAGATCCGAAGTGCGGTCCAGGCTTGTGCTGGATCCGACCCCTCAGAGCTAAGGTCCGACTACTACAATAGCCCCTCAATCTTTTTCAGCTCAGCTGGGAAGGATTGATCGTGTGGGGCCAGACACTTTGCTCCGGGGGTTGATCCGGACATAGTAGACGTTGACATCTGACAGCATTAGATGAATAACAGCTATGATGTTAGTGATCTACCACATGGTGGCATCTGGTTCACTGATCAGATGGTACCTATTAGGTATTTGTGAAAATTTTTAATGTTTGATAGCTGTGTCACGTACCTGGTTGGAGCCTATATATAGGCCTTTGAGATGGGATGCCCGAGACTTATGTTTCAGCGGAAAGGCCCTCCGGAGAGCTCTTCATTCCATCGGCAATTGTGCTTTCGCAACCGACATGGATCAGATGGTCACCATTCTCTCGTCCTCTTCGAGTGTAGATTCAGACTCGCTTTTTCAGATGCCCTCAAAGGAGCAATCTCCCGCCGACGGCTCAAAAACATCTCCAACCGCAGTTTCTGATCCGGAGGCCTCCACCATGAGACAACCCTGAGCTGCCGATCGATCCAATATCGTTCGGCATTTCTCTGAAAAAAATGAACCCACCTACGCAGCGCTGGGGGGTCGGCCAAGTAGGACCCTAGGAGGCTTAATCAGAACGGCTAGAGGGGATCAGCCCTGTCCTTACCTGCATCATTTTCGTGGGGGGAATGCCCGAATTTCAAGAGTTCTCCCACCGGTATAGGATTCCAGCTTCGGTAAACTATGTGGAGGTCAGATCGGAGGTCACCTACTCTGAGGATTACGTAACGGTTCCCCTGATGGCCGTTACCGAAGGGTGGCTAAAAATTCTATTTCACCCCTTGCTTCAAGAGTTCTTGTTTTCATTCTACCTTGCGCCGAATTAGCTGTCGGTGAATGGTTATCATATCATAGGTTGCATCCTGGTGTTGTGAGAGAGGCACAGTCTGGAGTTTACCGTACCGAACCTAATGGGGTTATTTTCTCTTTCTCGGAATCGGTTGTCTGGCAGGTACTACTTTACTGCCCGAAAGCCATACGGGGATGTCTTTCTGAGGCTGCCAGACTCAAATAAATGGGCGAACGTATACCTCCAGCTGTTTGGTGAGTACAATTTTGGTGCAGGGAAATAACGCCTGTACCCTTTGCTGACTAAAGAGGGCTGTCCTGGTAAGGATCCGGCAGTCTAGCCCCAAAATTCCCTGTTCCTAATCTCAATTTGACTTCGTTTTTCCTGTGCAGTTGTATCGTCGATTTCCAATTATCTGAGAAGGACTTCGTCGATTGCCTGGATCGAGGCTCTAATGGGATGTGACGGAAGGGATGCTCCCATCCTCCTAGGATACGAGCCAACATACCAGCGCTTTCTGGAGGACTGGAAGAGGAGGGGAAAGAGAAAGGCAGCGTCGGAGCTTGGTCCGCGAGCCCCTCCTCGAAAGAAGATGACCATTTTGAATACTTTTAAGAAGTCAATGCCGAAGCCATGAGAGCAGCCGAAGCATCGAAGGGCACGGGGCCGAGCTCGGTACCACCAGACATAACTGGTCCGGCAATTGATACTACGATCGAGCCATAGGTTGCCCCTCTAGACAATACTATGGAATTGCGCCCGGTCAAGGAAGAGCCCATCTACTATGACGAGGAGCATGCCGGTCCTGAAGAGCCTGCCGAACCTTACGCAGAGTTCATAAGGTATACTATTAATCAGAAGCTTAAACCACCTCCGACAGGATTGGAGCCGCCCCATCCCTGGGCTCCAAGCTTCCATAAGTTTAATGGGAGGCCTATCCTGACAACGGACAATGTGAATGCTGATCCATGGGTCGCGCATCCCATCCTTCATGCATTACAGCTACCGGCTAACATGAGAGCTCTGCTGGTCGATGTGGAATAGATCTATGATCACACCGGAATATGCCTCATAAAGGTAACAACCTTTCTCGCCCCGGTTGATTCCATGTTTGAGACTTTGCTACTAATAATTCTTGGTTTCCGTATGCTTGCCAAAGCTTTGCCGGCCTATATAAAGCCACCCAATCAGTCCTTCGGGGAGCATGGAGAAGGGATGTAAAATCTCGCGCACTTCAGGCCGGTCTCGCGGACGTAGAGGCCCAGAAAACGGCCCTCCTTCAAGAGGTTGAGAAAGTGCTGAAGAAAACGATAGATGCCTCTGATGATTTTGAAGAAAGACTCCGACATGCCATTACCGAAGCGGACAAGAAGGCCTACATTGAGGGGCTCCGGGATGCTCGAGAGCAATATCACTAAGAGATGCACGAAATCTGTCCCGATGCTCATGAAATCAGATTCAAAGGAGGCTATGATCTGGATTATCGTGATGCTTGGCAGGCAGCATTGGACACCGTCAGCATATCTACCGACTCGCCCTTCCGAGCCAACGTGGTTGTGCCGGTGTGTGAAGTTCCTCCTTTGGAGTTTCCAGACAGAGATCCTTCCACTGACTCGCCGGAGACCCCTTCTGCTGAGCTACCAGAGGCTCTTACTAATGAACCAATGGAGATTCCTTCCGCTATTCCGCTGGAGGCTTCTTCTGCCAATTTTCCGGATATCCCCTCCGTTAATTTGATGACGGTTCCTTCTGTGGATTTGCCAGAGGTCCCTACCATTAATTTGATGGAGGCTCCATCTGCCAATGTGCTATAGGTTACCTCCGTTGATGTACCGATGGTTCCTCCTCTGGAATGTTTGTAGTGTATTTTTTCCTGCTTCCCCTTGTACAATCATTGTAACATGACACATATGTAAATTTTTTTGTTTTTAATGTTACCTTTTTCTATCGGAAGGCGTGTGGGATAGTAGCTTAGAAATAGATTCGAGAAGACAGAGTATCAAGCCCTTGTACAGGGATAGAGGGGGGCTCATTAATAGTTGAAGTCCGGCTGACGAGCCTCCCGATAGGATTTCAGAGAGACATAAGTAAAAGACCGTTTAATAATGTTACGGCTTTGTCAATAAAGAAGATCCAACTGTTAATTGGTACATACATGCCTCTTCACGGAGATTCGATAGAATATAGATTCAGAAGTCCGAATACATAGATCGGGCTTTGATAATTTATAGTTAGGCCGTTAGCTGATCAATCAAATTGCCTTGCCGGTGATAATAAGATATCATTTAGAATTGCATAATGACCCTATAATGAGGGATGAGTTGTCGGACCTCATGTGATGGTGGACGACAAGTTCATATCCTTTCGGACGCTGCCAGAGCTACGCCTACCGGAGGCCGGACCTTTGCTGAGTGATCCCGTAATGAGGGATGGGGTGCCAGGCTCATGCGGTGGTAGACGATAGGTTATAATCAATGCCCGAAGCTGCGCCTGCTAGAGCCACACCTACCGAAGTAACCAGACCCTTACTGGAAGGTCCCATGATGAGGGAAAAGTTGTCGGACTCAAGCTGTGGTGGACGGCGGGTTATAATCAAAGCCCGAAGCTGCACCCGCCGGAGCCACAAGTATCGGAGAACCAGACTTTTACCGAATGGGAAATCAAACTCTACTCTCATCCTCAAATTTCAAACAAACACACAATACCTCAATTTATCAACTAAATCATTCCATATCTCCTCGACTACTAAAATTTGGCTTGTGCACCGGTGCATCCAAACTCTGTACCGATGCAAACCCCCTTCCTGCACCGGTGCAAGCCAAGGCTGCACCGATGCAAACTGCATCAAAAGAAGGCAGTGTACTCAAAATAGTACCTACACCGATGCAACCCTCATCTGCACCGATGCAACTGCTTCATCTAGAGATCAGTAGCAGGTGTATTGGTTTTGCACCGATGCAACACCAATCTGCACCGATGCAAATGCATTAGAGTGCAGAAAAAAATGCTGCAGAATGGCCCCAAAGCCATACCGAAGTGCCCCGAACAAGCACCCAACAACAAGGATAGGGTCAACGGGATTCCCAAGCGATATATTCACACTCGATACGATAAAACGGCTATATTTTATACCCAAGAACCTATTCACTTTCCACATTACCACCCCACAAAGCAAGAACCGCAAGATAGTCACACGTAAGCACTACCACTCCAATGCCTCAAAGGAGAATCAAAATCTTCAAGCCACTTTCCCAACTCATAACATAACAACAACAATGAAAACTCATCGAACAAACACCAAGGTACCTCAAAAGTAGGTCTAACACCCAAATCACCTAACAAGCCCAATCAACCAATTGAGACAATTTCAATGCAAGGCTATCTCCCAGTCTCTTCATGACCCAACTAACCGAATAGTCGAATAGTCACCTTGGAACTGCACAAACTAGTCTTTTCTGAATGACCTCAAGTCATAACTAGGTGCTACCGCCCGAACAAGATACCACACTCAAATTCTTTCATCATTCTCGATCAACCAAGGAGTAACTGCAACTGTAAGGTACTAAGTCCAACAAAAATCCTCAAGGGACCTGAAACCACAAATCAAAACCAACTTTCACATCAAGCAAAAGCAAAGTACTATCATCATTAACCAATAGGTACTAGTCCGCAAGGAGAACCTACTAACCCAAGGATACTTCATATCCCAAGTGAACCTCTCACTATTTCTTCCACTACAAGGTCTTACTACACCGAGACATCCTCATTTCCCCAAATAGGTCACAACCACTAGACCACCAAGTGCTAACACACCAAGAAGAAACCACCAATCACAGTCCCACAAACAAGGTTATTCTAAGGTTCCACAACTCACACAAGGAAATATACACACTAGGGAGACCCAATCAATCCTAAGGTAAGCAATCATCAACCGCCAGGCTACCAAGCGCGAATCCTACCACACAAGAGAATGGGAGTCGAAACTCAACTGCGAAGAGGCAATCAACCTCAAAGGTGCAAACGACAAACTCCCACAAGCAATGTTACGAAGGGAACTAGAATTTAAGACTCAGTCGCAAGAACACTACAATTTCCTAGTCGCAGGGAGTACCGCACAAGGAGTTCATCAATGACCACAAGAAAGAGAACTCAAGAAATGATTAACCGATCACACGCAGAATCATCATCCTTACTAGGAGGGCAAATGAGAATCAATCAACCAACTGCCGCGAAGTCCATCATTTGCCACTAAGAAGTAGGCTCAAGAGCCACGACAACGACAATAAGAATTCACTTCCTACGAGGGAATAGGCTCGACAAGCCACAACTACAGCTACCAACAATCGCTATCGAGGAACAAGATACCAAATCACTACCAGAGTCAATGAAGGAACTCATCTACGCCCTAAGAATAAGGAACTAGAAATAGTTAACCAAGCTAGAGTAGGAGTCACCACTACCAACAAGAAGATACAACCAGAACCAACGAGTCCAATATCAACAAATCCTCTAACAGTTGCCAAGACAGGCTCAAAAACCGAGACAAGATTTTACTCAAAATCCTAAAAGAACAATAACAAGACCAACTCGAAAGAGTAGACACCACGTATTTCCAAACCACATTGTTATATCGAGTTATAAAAATGTTGTTATTTTATGAGATCCATATAATGCACATACATTCAATATCTAAATACACATGCCATGCACCCTAAATGTAGTCACTCAGAGCTACACAAAGAAACAGTGCGCTCATTGAGACTAAAAGTCTCACCCAAAGACCTAGGTAAGTCGGAACGAGCGCTCTGATACCAACTGTAACACTCCCAAATTTTGAAGTATATTTTTTTGAATTAAATAACGGGAAGTGTTCGAAGTAGGTAATGAGTATTTAAACAGATAAGTAAGGGTACCATCTACCACACACACACCCATTACACTACTTATTACAATAAACGATTGCGCTACTCTGATACCAATAAAAGGGGCAAAAGGGTTTTATAACATAACCCTGTACAACAGTGCCCAAACTAAAAGAAAAGGCCAAAATATGATTTTATAAATTAATCCTGTACAAGGTGGCCAACAGAAAGAAAAGAAAGTACTGTAGAGTGAAAGGAGAACAACATATCACTACTGTCCGGTCCAGCCTCAAGTCCTACGAAGGATCCAATGGCTCCAAGCAAAAGGGACAAGTCCTACAAAAGTAGAGGGTCAGGCACGACCGCCTGGTAGAGATAATCTATCTCCTACCATCTATAATATTGGGGTGCAAGTGAGTGATGGTGCAAGGAATGTAATGTGACATATGCAATGGATCTCATATTTAAAATAGTTACTTCCTTTCAATTATTTTATTATCGACTCAACGTAAGGTAAAAGTAGTAAAACTAGTATCTGACCAAAACTCGAGAAAGAGAAGTAAAAGTATCCAACGTCTACCAAAAGATTACCTAGAAAAGGCCAAGAGGGAATCGTATCAAGTGTCAAAGCTACACAAGTAAAAGACTCATTTTCCGTTATAAAAACGTATTCCAATTCCCGTTTATGTTCCAATATTTACTTTCATTCCACGCCTTATAGAAATAAGGGCAACCACCAAATAGTATTGAGTTTCGACTAGTTCCGTCATTAGGGGCTCGTCAACCTCTAAACGTAAAGTTCCTAGTGATTCCCCGGCATACCGGGAGGGCCTAGTCAAACCCCCATTGCGCAATGTCGTGAGTGCTCACACTAGCCACCCAAGGTATCCATACTACCCGCACTCAGATTACTCATATAGAGAGTACATAGTGTCACATTTACTTTTATTCCGTCGCAATCTAGGGCAAATATCTTCCTAGTTGACGTGTCATCCCACTATGTGACTTTCCTTTCCATTATTTCCAAGACATTCCGTTTATTTCACAAAATGTTCCAATCATTCACAAAACTGTTCTTTCATTCGATTTATTACGAAAACGTGTCAAGACTACATTTTAAACTACCAATCACCCAAGAGTATCCAACAAGTCAATTTTCCCAATTTGATTCCATAAAACGACGACGATACACGTTTTTTTAAATTTGGGGCTTTTCGAAATTAGACTCACAATCGAACAATTGACATCCTAGGGAGTTCATAGATACCCTAGACGACACCACTGCGCAACCAAATGACGCGGTCAATGACTCGTGAATGATGATTTCGTATAATGCTCAAAACTACAAATTTAAGTACAATCGCAAAGGAGAAAGAAGAAGACCAATACTATACACGAGAGGGATATAAAACTCTACCTCATCGGAGCTCTGATGATACTCGCTGGAAAAGTCACCGGAAAACCTCCATAGTCGCCGGAGTGAACCAAGCCCACCAACGGGAAGCTCTCGTGATGCTCTACGACATTCACTAAGACCAAAATCGCAAATGAGTAATCAAACTCCATGAAATCAAGAGAGAGAGGATTTTGAGAGGAGAAGAAAACTTACCGATCGGGAACAATCCAAGCACATTACCGCAGAGAGGGGAGCGAGGGGAATGACGTTAGTTCTTCACGTTTCTTCCGATTCCATCCGGATTGAGAGGGATGGAGGAGAGAAAGTATAGACTTGAGAGGGAGGTAGAGAGAGAGTGATAGTTAGGGTTTTGGTGAGGAAGAAGAAGGAAAATCGTGTGTGGGTTCTATATATATAACCCCCACCTCAAATGATCAAAAAGCCCTTAATGAGCCTCAAAATCGGCCAATCAACACACTTTGCACCGGTGCAAACTTCACTTGCACCGGTGCAAACTTGATAAAAATTCGAGCAGAAGGGTTGTGCACCGGTGCAAACTTACTCTGCACCGGTGCAAACTTGATCTGCTTAGATTTTCCAAGTTTGCTCCAAAGAAGCGACCATAACTTCTTCGTCCGGACTGCGATTGGGACGATTCAAGTTGCGTTGAATTCGTAATCGAATTATCTATAACTTTCATGAACAAAGAATTCAGTTTTAAAGAACGAGTAAAAACGATGGATTTTAAACATGATTTAGGACTTATCCGAATATCCAACCACCGACGAACTTCATGCCGGGAATGCCCAACTCACCCGGACTTACTCAACGCGACATATAAATATTTTAGACGCTCCCTAAGCATCTTAAGATCTCAATGATGCGAGAATTTTGATTTATTGAATTTATTGAACGGTTGGAAATTAATTAAAATTTCCTGAGTGTGACGGTTTGGTACTTGTTCGTCTGAATTGGAGAGTTTGAATGGCTAGTAATTGTGGATTTGATCACCCCGGGCTTCGATTTTCTGATCTTCGGCAGTGGGTCAAAATAGGGTATCAACACATGGTACATCTTATTTCTTCCCAAATGGACTGCAAAAGGAGAATGATGAAATTCATGAAGAATTTCCTATCGACACGACAAAGGAACGAATGACTTTCCTTGATAACGGATACTCATATCTTCAAACACTACCCAATCTCGAGGTGCTCCACCATCAAGACATCTAGAACGCATGATTGTCGTTTCTTCATCATCGACTTGTGCCTCCATAACTTTCTGAGATAACGAAGAATGAACCGTCATGTTGCACAAAGTGACATTTTCTCCAACTTCTTTGGTATAATGCACAAATTCTCTCAAGTCTTATATGCACTTCTAGTCACGAATGGCCAGGCTAGCAAAGTGATAGGACTGCTGGCTCAATGCTTTGGCAACCTCATTAGCCTTACCAGGATGATAGTGCAACTCAAAATCATAATCTTCAAGATGTTCCATCTGTCGACGTTGATGTCGCGCCAGGAAATTTTTCCGTCCTTCCCTCGTCCCCCGTCCGGCGGGGGTCGTTTTCTGGGACGGAAAAAGATACGCTGTTGGATGGAATTTTAAAATATGGGGGTTTGTTTGAAATGGATGGCGGCCTGAGTATGCCGATTTCGAATTTTCGGAGTCGCCGCTTGGTATTGAGCTGTGGTGTACCAAGTCACCGGAAATTTTGTTGTAAAAAGATGTCATTTTGTTTTAGGAAAATGTCTTTTTATTTTGGAAAGGTGTCTGCAAAACCAGAAATTCAAGTTCAGGGAGTAAATTATGAATTGAGAAGGTGTTAGGCACCCCACTCGCCCTTTCGGTACTTCTTTTTCAGAAGTAAATCTCTTTTCGAATCGAAATCAATTGTTTTCTCGGCTAAGAGAATGTTTGATTATTACTGATTTTATGAATGAAATGAGAAGACTCCTGAATATAGTTGTTGACGGGCAGATTTTGGTCCGGTTTATAAAAAGGGGGAATTTTGAAGGGAATACGGGTGACTTTTGACCCGGTTTTGATGAAAAGGTATTTGTTTTTTAGCCGGATGAAACTTCGGTGAAAAGTATTTTCTCCACAGTCGGACAGAATTCCGACTGTGTTTCGGAAGAAATTTTGTTAATACAATTTCATTTTCAACAGTCATACGGAACTTCGACTGTGTTTTGAAAAGATTTTGTTTTGTTAATTTATTAACTGTTTTCATTTTTAGGTAGTCGGACGGAACTGATGTGTGCCAATTTAAAGTTGAAGTCTTTAAATAAAATATTATATCTTCTGAGAAAAAGCACTGCTAAAAATATATATACATGCAAAAGTAGATGTTATGGACATTTTCTTCGGATCCTAATGTATGGTGGGGAACATTGGGCATGACATATCAAGTCTTCACGATTCCTAAATATAGGTCCTGAAATATATGGGCTTTGGGAGCGAGTGAATGCAACAAAAAGTGCCAATATTGTCACCATCATATTGTAACCATATATATCATTTTGGATCAGCCTGTAAGAAAATACGCATATAGATAACTTTACTTGCACCGGTGCAAACTTGAAAAAAATTCGAACAATAGGTTTGTGCACCGGTGCAACTTATCTCTGCACCGGTGCAAACTTGTTATGTTCAGATTTCACAAGTTTTCCCCAAAGAAACGGCCAACCTTCTTCATTCGGACTCCAATTGAAACAATTCAAGTTGCGTTGGATTCATAATTGATTTATCTACAACTTTCATGAACAAAGAATTATGATTCGAAAAACGAATCAGGTCGATGGATTTTTAAACGTGATTTAGAACTTATCCGAACACCCAACCATCGACGAACTTTATGCCAGGGACGCCCATCTCACCCGAACTTACTCAAAGCGATATACTACGATCACGGATGATTCCAAACATCCCGAAATCTCAACGGCACTTGATTTTCGATTTATTGAAACGAATGGAAATTAATTAAAATTTCCAGAGTGTGGCAAACTACCCTCCTTACAAGAATTTCGTCCTCGAAATTTCCAAGGTAAAAGAATTGAAATACAGTGCCATGAGGGGAACAACGCCCGAGACACATCCAACATGGATGGATTCACAACAATAACTGACAATGCCAAGAGGGATCCTCAACCGAAAGAAACTCCGCCCTACAAATACACAATGACACTCGCAAGTCGAATAGGCTACCCAACTTCCTTAAGAGCACAATGCGTCGCAAGGTAAGGAGTAAATCGCAAAACCAACATGCCAAGGAAAAAAATTATTACACAAACACAATCGTCCTCGAGAGAGTCAAGAATTTCCAAGGAAATGGTTTTCGCATAACCATGGGTTCCCAAACCGATCAAACAAGCAAGAAACATACATTTTCGAACAAGAAACACGATACGGAGATCAAACCGCGAGAATATCGCCCCGAAAAATTTCATAAAAATTTCAAAAAATTCTAGAACATGTCGCAACATAACGTGGACATGCCAGAAAAATTTCCAAGTACCGAAATGCCAAGGATACGAAGGGACACGACACCGATACGCCGACACGCGAAGGATACGCCTAGGATACACCGATTTTTCCCAAATATTTTACGAAATTTTACAGACGCAAAGATGCGATTTTCAACCACCGCAAAGATATCCACAATGACTACATCACCACAAAATGCGCGAAACAACACCGAGATTGATTTTCTGAAAAGATCGCAACAATCCAACTCACACGAGTGAGAGTTTGAAAGCAAGACAAGCTACAAGGGATGGTCACACAACAACCGTGCCATCCAAATCACCCCAAACAACAACCACGTCAAAATAAAGGCAACCTACAGTCTACTATCCGGTCAAGCCTCAAATCCTGTAAAGGATCCCGCAGCTTCTCCAAGACAAGGAGTAAATCCTACAAAAGTAGAGGGTTAGGCACCACCGCCTTGTAGAGATAATCTATCTCCTTACATCTATAATATTGGGGTGAAAGTGTATGTTCGTGGAATGTAAGTAATATAATGCAATGGATCTCAATAGTTTTGAAATCAAACGACCACATTTATCTTTCCAAAAGACTCAAGAGTAAAGAGCGCATAACTAACATTTTTTCAAAAGTTGCCTAGACAAGGCCAAGAGGGAATAGTATCCAAGTGTCATACCCACACTAAATGAAAGACTCATTTTCTGTTATATAAACGTGTTCCAATTCCCATTCTTTTCCAAACTTCACTTTATACTTTAATTACGCACCTTATAGAAATAAAGGCAATATCAATCAATATGTTGAGTTTTGGCTAATTCCGATACTAAGGGCTCGTCAATCGATAGACGTATAATTCCTATTGATTCCCCGGCACACCGGGAGGGCCCAGTCAAACCCCCCATTGTGCAATGTCATGGGTGCTCACAGTAGCCACCCAAGGTATCCCAACTACCCGTATAATCATATCCAACTCAAGTTCCTCGTATAGAGTAGATAAATTCCTCGTAAAGAGTTAAGTATCACATTTACTTAATTCAAATATTCCGTATGACCTAGGGCAAACAACCTCCTAGTCGACGTGTCATACCAAAATGTGACATTCCTTCCGTTATTTCCAAAACATTCCATTTATTAGAAAAACGTTCCAATCATTCTATTTTCCACAAAAAACGTGTCAAGACACAATATTGACTCACCAATTTCTCATTTCTGTCAAAATCAAGTAAAAGGCCCAAATCAATTTAAAGATCAAAAGTTTGGGTTTCGTCAAATTTGGGGTTTTTCACAATCAAGTGTAAAATCGATCAATTGACTTCCTAGGCAGTTTGTATAGACCCTAGACCACATGTGTTCCTAACCAATTGATGGGTGTATATAACCTACGAGCACGAATTCGAGATTTCACCAAAACACATCAAATGTTTTGAAAGTTTGATGAGAGAAAGAAGAACACCAAGATTATAAATGAAAGGGATAATTAACTCTACCTCAATCAATGCTCCATGGAAACCCTAGGTGAGGTCCGAGCTCAAATGGCAAAACCGGAACCGTAGCTGCGTAGAGGATACGACGAGGAACAACATTTCTTCTTCGCGTTTCTTCCGAAACTCCATGGATGGAGAGACATAGAGGAGAGAAGTGGGAGCTCCATCAATGGAAGAAGAGAGAGAGAGAGTTTTAGGGTTAGAAATGGGGGAAGAAGAACCCCAAAATCGGACCAAAACAATATATAGAACCCCCACCTAAGTTTAGCAAAATTTGCCTTCACGACTGGTTGGCGGTTTTGACCCGACTGGTCGAGCTCATTTCGAACAGCTCACTGATGAGCCTCGACCGGTC
>NMUG010001156.1:0-18779 GCA_002855965.1 Monotropa hypopitys
GAAACAACATCCTCGAAAGTCATGGACTTACCGCCTTCCCGCTATGGCTTCTACGACAAAAATTTTATTTCCTCTATTTTTTTAAAACAAAGGTACATACGTCAAACTTTCTTTTCAATTCCGTAAACTCGCATGAAAAGAATTCTCACGTCGTCGTCCTAAAAAAATTTTACTAATCACACCACCGTTCGCCGATACGCGAAGGATATGCTAGAGACACGCCAAGGACACGCCGAGGACATGCAGATATACCGAGGACACGCCGAGGATATGCCTTAAGATAGTTTGTACGAATGCTTAGCAGATTATAACTAGCAAAGATACGTCATTGCACCAACACCCACGAATCAACCAAAAATAAATGCACACATGAATATGCTCCAAACTCTCGAGCCAAAGTGTCACAACCCATTCCGGAATATAATAAAATATATAAACCGGAAATAGATCCATGACTAAACAAGCATCAAAAACTGAAAAACCCAAGTGATATACTAACAACCATCTCATAAATCTGACTAAGAAATAAAATACAGCAGAAGTATTGAAAATATAAAACTCCAAGACAAGTGGTCTATCAAAAACTCCACTAACAAAAACATAGCTCTCAAACTCTAAACTGTCATAAAAGAACCAGTCTAAACTCAAACCACAACTGCTGAACAGGCTACAAAAAGAACTGTCTCCAACACGGAGCAACCTCTACTAAACGGCCCCTGAAAGTGGCAACTCGGCAATGGCTGTCATGTGAACCTGCTACTCTTCCTGACCTGGATATAGATTCCAAAACAAAATAGCAAAAGATATCCAGGAGTGTCAAATACAACAGTCATATATGCACTTTGATATGTAAAGAGAAAACTCACAGTGTACAGGTAAAGTAAAAGTAAAGAACAAGTAACTAAGGAGTTGTGCCTCTCCTCTTCTATCACATAAACATGCAACTGTCCAAGGGGTGGTGTCTCTCCCCAACTATCACATAATCATGCCATTTTCATATGTTCTTTCTAACCGTGCCCATAGCACCTTTATTTCATTTAATTTATATGTAACTTGCCCATAGTAGCGTGCCCATAGAACCTTTTCTTTCATTTCTCATGTCATTGGCCCCGCAGTTCCAACCTTGACATATAACATGCCCATAGCATCATCTCTTTAACTTTTCATACCGTTGACCCCGCAGTTCCAACCTCGACATATCACATGCCCATAGCATCACATATTTCACTTTTCATGCCATTGGCCCCGCACTTCGAACCTCGATGTAGTAGCTGGATCTCAACAGGCATGGGTCGGAGCTTCTTAGCCAGACCAATCAGCCAATCTGGACCCTGCCCTAGCAAAACACGGAGCAATCCAGGGCCGTCGGCCTCACGGACCTCCAACAATTCACTGCGGCTGAAGGACAGAATCGGCGGTTCATCATGTGCCCTTCCCCATCTAAAGAAGACTCACCGGACACCCAAAGGAGCCAAGCCGGGCCGGTCATGCGGTCTCCTTCAACCTCCGGCATACCCATCCGGACATCAAGGAAGCCCAGCGTCTCCACTCCACACTGGGAGAAGGGACAATTTCCACCGATGGATGGTCCTATGCCAGAGGGGTCCACCATCGGCAGCAACAGGGAACAATGACCTCCGGCAGGTGGTACTCGGGTCGGCCGTACAACTGCTGACGTGGCTTAGGTTGGTTTAGCGGCCCAGCAGCATCATAGGGCTGACGTCAGCACCTGGCCTCCCCCCGTGTGCATCACATGCTTGCACATTTGGCGCCAAGTCAGGATGACTATATATACCCCGTCAAAGTACTGTTCACATGACTGCTTTGATTGTATCTCTCCGACCGCTCTTTCAGCTTACAATTTCCCTCTCTTACCGTTGCTGACTTAGCCATCGGAGTCCCCTCTCGGTCTCTACCGACCAGTGGACACTGACCTTTGTGTTGCAGGAGCCAAGCAGGTGATCCCCTTTTCTCTTATAGGTGACCGCTCATCCATCCGAAGCACCCATCCCAACCATCCGGCCAGAACCTGAAGGATCCGAAGAGCCCCCCAGACATTTAGTCACCACAATTGGCAATTCTGTTAGGGACACGGCTCCCAGACTCAGGTGACCGACAGTCTATCCTTCTCTATAGCATTCCTTCCTCGCACCATGGCCGTCGACGATTCTCGCGATCACCACCATCGTCGATTGCCTCTTGCCCCTCCTCCGACAACCATTGTTATTGTAGACCCTCCCCCGGCTCTGTTAGGATCCGCCTCTCAGCAGCCTGATGAACAACTCTGTCAAAAGGATTTGGAGATATCCTTCCTCAAGGATCATCTTGAGAGGCTCACCAGTGGCCCACTCTTGTGCCATCCTGTTCCCTCTGAAACTCTGCAGGCCGACTCAGACCACATGATCAGACGGTCGGACCTGGAGCGATTGGAAAGGCTAAATGATCGCGGCCGCACGGATAAAGGAAAGGAAGTCTGCCGATCCCCCATCCGGTTGTGCCAGTCGGGAGGCCGTCATATCCGATCCCCCAGACATCGACCCTCCGTCAGTGCTATTTCCAGTTCTCACTCCAGAAGGTCTCGCGAGACCCTCCCCCTCATAGTTGAAGGAAATTCGGCCCCCGTCAGAGTCGCTTCGCCGGACATGCAGCCCATGGAAACCTCAGAGGCAAGCCACAGGCGCCGCCAACGAAGAGACAATCAGCGCTCTGGCTGGTATCACGGAGTAGGTGACTTCTCTGGCCATAAGAGAAGGCACCCCAGGAATCATGATTCTCCTCCTCCAGCTGGAGACCTCAGGGACCATCTGAACTATTGTCGGAGACAGATGGCCGCCAGCCCTGAGAAGAGAGCTGTTTAGTAGAAGGCATCCGTCGACGCTAGGCTCCGACCGCTTAGCCTCTCCCTTTTCATCCCAGAGATCGAGCTAGCAACTCTCCCCACAGGCTTCAACTTGCCAAAGTTTATAGAGTACGACCCCAAGATGGATGCCTACACTCATCTCATTCACTATCGACAGACTATCTCTCTCTACACCACCGATGACGCCATCATGTGCAAGGTATTCCCCACCATCCTTGACACTATGGGCTCCCTATGGTTCAACAAGCTCCCTCCACATAACATTTCATGCTACCGGGATCTTGAGAAAGCCTTCATGTCTAGGTTTGTCACTAGCAGCCTGCAAACCAAGTAGGTCGACGCCCTTATTAGTCTCAGGAAGCGCCCGGAAGAAAGCCTCCGACAATACACCGAAAGGTACTGGGAGCTATTTAATGAAATCCAAGGCTGCGACCAAACAGTGGCCGCCTCTTCTTTCAAGAATGGTCTGGACAATAGCAATCGGATCTTCGCTGACCTCACTCTCCATTCGTCGAAGGATATGGATGATCTCATGATTCAGGTTGAAAAATTCTGTCAGTTAGAGGATCTCTTTGCTGAGTGAGCCTCCGAGCGTCCGGATCAGCAGTTCCCATCACCACAACCGGTAGGAGGCCAGCTGTGAGACCCCGTCCCAATATAATTAAATAAACTCTTAGAAATATTTTCAGACCATATTTAAATGTGTAAACCATTTGGCATTAGTATTGGAACATTTAAATCCTTAGGAAAACATAACAGGTGAGATAAAGGCCCAAGGAAGAGCCCAAACAAAGGCTGTCCGACCATCCCAAGCCGGACCACCCCCGGGTCGGCCCAGCCGACGAGCCCAACTCGACCGCCCGCTCCGGACCCGTGCCAGCTGCGCGGCAGCAGCTGTGCTGAGCAGCAGTGTCCATTCCCATCTGGACTGAGCCTGACACGAATGGGACAAGTCAGCCGCAGGTTGGAGACTGTCCTGCAGGTGCTCAGACCTGACTTCGATGGGACAATTCCCTGCCCCGTTCGGCAGGATTAAGGTAACATCCCATCAGCATTAAATGATTTCAACTACCACCCCAGACTCCTCCGAACCCCTATATAAACCATCCTTGGAGCATTCATTTTCACACTAACTCAGCCTTCATTCGAAACTCTAGAGAGAGAGAGAACCCTTGTTGCCGACGTCCCTCTGTTCGGCAGGCCCAACTCTTAGGATAAATCCTATCGGCAGAAGTCCTACCGGACCATCCACCCTTGTTCAGCCGAACCATCCAGCAGAACCCTCCTTACCGGACCAAAGTTCTCGTAGCATTCTGTTCGGCAGAAGTCTGCCCGAATGGCTAGTGACCTCAGGTAAACCCTTAGTCCTCCGGTCATGATTATATATTCCCCCTTGTTCGACAAGTCCATTTAATGACTTGACCGCACTAAAGCTTGCTCGGCAGTCATCACCGAAGCAACCCAGACCGTTAAATCTCTGTTCGACAGTTAGGCCTTCGGCCATGTCTGTTCAGACAGAACCTATAACCCTCCGGCTAAGCTTTCTTTAGCTCGGCAGGTGTGCCAGACCATCTCCCTAGGTACTGCTGACATTACTTGCACCATTTGTCGACCTCCCATTTGCCGGAGCACTTATGCTCGGAAAAAGGGGCTGTCCGCCTCTAACCTCCCTCAGCTTTTTGAGCTCAGCTAAGCAGCCAACAGCTCGGGCATTTAGCCCAAAGCCTTGCAAGTCCCCTTGCTGTCCTTTTCGACCAATCGTTATGCCCAAAGCCCCATTTCCCACGCATACCAACTCTCTTTAGTACCCTTAGTTCGGCAGAGTCCTGCTCGGCAAACCCTGTTCGATAGAGCCTCTGTTCGGCAAGGCCTTTCTTGGCCAAGCCATGATTCGGCAGAAGGACCCTTCGGTCCAGAAGGCTCCTAAACCCTTCGGTTAATGTATTGCTAGTTTTACCAACCGGCCACTGTCCTTCGGACAGAAGGCCTTTGGTCGCTGTGTCACCAGGAGCTCGGCCATTCGGCCAGAGCAGTCTGACCCTCCTTTAGACCGACAGTTCTGTTCGGCAAAAACCCTTAGTTGTTCGACAGAAATCTTAGTTATCTTCTTTACGTTTTATTGACAGATCTGCAGTGTTAATTCAAAGGAAAACAAACCCAAGATAAAAAGGTGAATTTTGTACATGTCCTCTCTACTCGTATTTTTGCTTACTCGTTCTCTCATTTTATACAATAGTATTGTGGCTATTGAGCCAATAAAACCTATTATGTTAACATCTTGCAAAAGAAAGGAGAAGAACTTGTGATAAACCCTTTTGTACATGGACAAACATAATGTGGAAAATGTTTTCTATGATTCTCGGCACGGACATGTCATGGCCACAGAATACGGTCAAAAGTGGATAAGAGCCCGAATGCTGGGGGAAGGGGCAGATACCATACATGCAGGGACATATTATAAGGTTGGGACCAAACCAGATGGTCATTGGATGATATTATACCACTTTGCAAATTGCGGGGTAGCTCCCCTTATTTTATGGTACCGTGGAGGCTGTAATTGATTGTTTGAATGAGACTTGTTGAGAGTCATACAACTCAGGTAGAATACCCAATGCAATCAATATGCACTTGTTGCAGGTTCATGTATGAAAGATGCCGAAAATCTGATATGACCGGAATGGGTCAAAGATACTACTCTTGAGGCCATTAAGCCAATCGTACTATGTCAATTCTAAAATGATTTACTTGCAGGAAATGATCTTGGTTGTCTATGAAACTTGTGGACTGGACATGTATTAAATTCACTCTAGCTTTATAGCTTATGCATTTTTCTAAAACTCTTTTCAGGACTTGAAGAGCAGGAGTAGGAGCTCTCAGAGTTACTTTATATATTTCTATTTTTGACTATCTCTTGTATCGTCCATAAGGCTTGTTTTGTATTATCAAATCATTTAATGAACTGTTGTGGGTACTATTGCACTCTCTGGGTTATTTCACGCTTTCCGCTATTTTACTTTTCAAAAATTTGTTCGATGTGTCCCTAAACTTTCTTAATAGGGTCTTTAGCGAGCTTGTTCGTTGACCGGTCATGACTCATGTGAGATTGGGTCGTGACAACAGTGGTATCAAAGCAAGAGTTTTCGGACTTCGAACAAAGCCCAGAGTTAGGACGAAGGCACTCACTAGTACGTTAGAAATACCTGCTAACCGTGGAAGACGAACTTATTTCATTACATATGTATATTTTAGCTATGTCTAGCAGTGGCAGCGATTATGCTACCAGCGACTTCTTGAGCAGCGATTCAGAAAGCGATCATGAGATAGCACCACCTCCAGCCGTACCGGAAGAAGTGGAAGAAGTAAACTACATAGTAAGCGATGAAGTCGAAGAACAAGCCCACGCTGACTCAGTAACAATCACTTCCGATCTCGTAGCCCAGGTAGCGGTTCGTTTCGAAGATAACTCGGAATAAGAAGTTCGGGGAATGATTAATTATCACCTACAGCTGTTAGCACGAGCTTGTGCAGTAGCACGAGCATCCATTCAGGATTGGAAATTTGAGTACCTCATGGAGGGAGCCAGGAACCGAGTCTTCCACGATCATAATGATAAAGCACCACCCGAAGAGGAAGGGGAAGCAGCCGAAGAGGAGGAGCCCATGGAGTGGCACAATCAAGGATGGGACCTCGATATCCCTGAAGAAGACCCCGAAGAAGATCCAAGTGAAAATGAGGAAAATGAGGAAGCCGTTGACATAGATCGTGAGGAATGGGTTTATCCACCCTACGAATGGCCTAACTATTCGGATGATGAGTAGACTTATTAGTTTCTTATTATCATCTATCATGCTTAGCATTATTGTCTCGAAATGAATCCTTATCTTTATGATGAATTTGGTTAACCACTTTTCACCTCTAACTAAGAAATCTTTTCGGAAGCAGAATGGTTAACACTCGCAACAGTCAAGGAAATAACCCAAGGAATGATGAAGTGGCTGAGCTACGCGACATGGTGAGAAGGCTAGCTGGAACTGTTCAAACCCAGCAGGAAATGATCAATCAATACCTCAACCATCCAGGACCCGCAAACGAGCCACCCAACCTCGGAGAGGAAGCACTAGTCGATCCAATCGAGCAAGCGGTTAATTTCGCAGCAGTGAAGAAATTTCTGAAGTTGAAACCCCCTACCTTCCAGGGAGGAATGGACCCGCTAAGAGCAAATGAATGGATCGCGACTCTGGAAAAGAACTTCCGATTGCTGAGGTGTTCTGATCAGCAGAAGGTAGAAATCGGTTCGTATCTGTTGGAAGGTGAAGCGAACCGTTGGTGGAATCTAAAGAATGCTGTAGAGCCGGAGATGGACTGGGAAAGATTCTTGGAGGTTTTTCGAGAGAAGTTTATGCCTAGGGCAATGCAGACTGCTAAGAGAATGGAATTCGAGCACTTGAAGCAACGGGGAATGATGACGGTAGCTGCTTATGAAACCGAGTTCACAAATCTTGCTGCCTATGCTCCATACCTAGTGGCATCAGAAGAAATGAAAGCAAGACGCTTCGAAGATGGGTTAAAGCCAGAGATTCGGAAGGTGGTGCGATCCCTTTCAACTATCAACTTATGCTGACGTTCTGGATCGAGCCCTATTGGTCGAGCAAGATGTTGAGGATACAAGACGCTACCAAGAGCAGAAGAGGCAACACCAAGCACCTAGAAGGGCTGTCCCACAAAAGAAGGCAAACTTTGGAGGAAGGAGAGATGATCAGAGAAGGATGGGAAATCAAGGCAACGGAAATAGAGCACCCTTGACATGTTTTGGCTATGGCCAGGAGGGTCATTTCAAGAAAGATTGTCCAAAACCAGCAACTGGAGCCAACATGATACCCGTGGGCGCGCCAAGAGTCAACCATCATGATAACCAGAACCAACGTCAGGGAAGAGCTTTCGCTTTAATCCCCGGAGATCCCCGCAATGACGAAGCCGTGGTGGCAGGTAGAATTCTTGTCCGTGGAATTCCTACCTATGCTTTATTTGATTCAGGATCTACTCATTCGTTCATTTCGAAACCCCACTCTCAGAAAATTTGTAGAAATCTTGAACCGTTAGGTTTTGACTTGCTCGTATCTCAACCCATGAGCAAGGGAGTCGTATGCTCATATATTCTTAGGAATTGCGATGTTCTGATGAATGAAGCTCGTACCTCGATCGATTTTATCCCCCTAACTATGTCCCATTTCGATGCAATTATTGGAATGGATTGGCTGTCCCAATTCAAGGCCAAGATTGATTGCACAGAGAAGTGTATAGTCTTCGTAGGACTCGGAGAAGAAGAAGCCAAGCTCGAAGGAGAGAAAGTCACATCGCCTCCGTGTTTTGTATCCATGGCTCATGCGTGTCGACTTTTGCAGAAAGGATGTCAAGGCTACCTTTGCAGCATTTTGTCTACAACGCCAAGTACTCGTTCGGTATCCGATATCCCCATAGTTCGTGACTTCCCTGATGTTTTTCCCAAAGACTTGCCAGGAATGCCCATTGACCGAGAAGTAAAGTTTAGCATCGAGACTATTCCAGGAAGCCAACTAATATCCAAAGAACCCTATCGAATGGCGCTCCCAGAATTGAAGGAATTGAAGGCACAACTCCAAGAACTAGTAGATAAAGATTTCATCCTACCTAGCTCATCACCATGGGGAGCACCAGTTTTACTTGTCAAGAAGAAGGACGGGACAATGCGACTCTGCATCGACTATCGGAAGCTAAACAAAGTTACTATCAAGAACAAGTACCCGTTACCAAGAATCGATGACCTATTCGACCAACTGCAAGAAGCCAGAGTATTCTCAAAGATCGATCTACGTTCAGGATATCACCAGCTTAAGGTTAAGGCAGAAGACGTAGAAAAGACAGCTTTTCGCACCAGGTATGGGCATTTCGAATTCTTAGTTATGCCATTTGGCGTCACCAATGCACCTGCAGCATTTATGGACCTGATGAACCGGATCTTAACCAACTACCTCGACGATTTCGTAATCGTATTCATTGACGATATCCTAATCTACTCCAAAGACGAAAAGCAACATGCGGAGCATCTGTCAATCGTTTTGCAAACCCTGAAGGAGAGGAAGCTTTATGCCAAGTTCAGCAAATGCGAGTTCTGGCTCACAGAAATTCAATTTTTCGGGCACATCATCAACGAGCATGGAATCTCAGTGGACCCTCAGAAGATAGGAGCAATCCAAGAATGGCCCAAGCCAACCTCGGTAACCGAAGTTCGTAGTTTTCTTGGACTCGCCAGCTACTACAGAAGATTCATCAAGGATTTTTCAAGGATCGCAACCCCAATGAAGGATATGACAAAGAAAGGAGAACCATTTGTTTGGTCAGAAGCCAGAGAAGGAAGCTTCCAGGAACTGAAGAAACGACTCACAACAACGCCTATTCTCGTGCTACCTCAGGAAGGAGAGGACTTCGAAGTCTACAGCGATGCGTCACTCAAAGGACTCGGATGTGTTCTGATGTAGCAAGGGCAAGTTATTGCTTATGCTTCCCGACAGCTAAAGCCTCACGAGAAGAACTACCTAACTCGACTTGGAGCTAATCGCAGTGGTTTTTGCTTTGAAGATTTGGTGCCACTACCTGTATGGAGTCACCTGCAACCTATTCACCGACCATCAAAGTTTGAAGTACCTCTACACCCAGAAGGAGCTGAACCTCAGGCAACGAAGATGGCTGGAGCTGATGAAAGACTAGGACCTCAACATCCAATACCACCCTGGAAAAGCCAACACTATCGTCGATGCCCTAAGCAGGAAAGGAAAGAAGGAGCTCGATTGTCTACAGTATGGACACCTCAATACCATCATTGAAGAACCAACTATCTTCGAAGATATCAAGTCAGAAAAAAGGAACGACAAAAAGCTCACGAAGATTAGCAAAGGAATCACTCCAGAAAGCGAATTCACATTCACCAATGGAATCCTCCGATTCAGGAATCGTTTGTGCATCCCCAACAACGAAGAGATCAAGAAGAAGATCATGGATGATGGTCACCACTCGAAGTTCGTGATTCACCCCGGTCAAACGAAGATGTACCAGGATCTGAAGAAATCATACTGGTGGATGGGAATGAAGCGCGACATAACAAACTACATCAACCGATGCCTGTAATGTCAACAGATTAAAGCTATTCGTCAGAAGCCCGCCGGATTATTGCAACCATTACCTATTCCGAAGTGGAAGTGGGAAGATATCACTATGGATTACGTCATAGGATTACCATGTTCGAAGAGGGGAAATAACACCATATGGGTCATAGTAGATCGTCTAACCAAGTCTTCTCACTTCATTGCAATCAAGAACACTTACTCGATGGACCGGATGGCAACCACCTACCTGCAAGAAATCATTCGACTACATAGCACACCAATATCCATCACATCCGATAGAGACCCGCGATTCATATCCAGATTTTGGAAATCACTTCAGAAGGCAATGGGAACAGCACTCAAGTTCAGCACAGCCTTTCATCCTCAGACAGACGGTCAATCGGAAAGAACCATCCAAATGTTGGAAGACTTGTTACGAGCCTGTGCACTGGAATTTCAAGGAAGCTGGGAAGAGCATCTACCGCTAGCCGAGTTCGCATACAATAACAATTACAAAGCAAGCATAGGAACGGCACCTTTCGAAGCACTGTACGGGAAGAGATGTAGGACACCATTATGTTGGACGGAAGTCGGAAATGCAGAATTGACAGGACCGGAAATCGTGCAAGAATCCATAGAAAAGATCAAGACTATCCAAGAACGACTGAGAGCAGCTCAGGATCGTCAGAATAGTTATGGCAACACTCATCGCAGGGAATTAGAGTTTTAAGAAGGCGACAAGGTATTTCTCAAAGTATCCCCAATGAAAGGCATTGTCAGATTCGGGAAAAGAGGGAAGTTAAATCCTAGATTTGTTGGTCCGTTCGAAATTCTCGAGAGAATCGGTCCCCTCGCCTATCGTTTAGCATTGTCACCAGAGTTAGCCAATGTGCACGATGTTTTCCACATCTCCATACTTCGCAAGTATGTAGCAGACCCATCGCATGTCTTAGAGCAGCCCGCGATCGAAATTGAGAAGAATCTATCCTACGAAGAGAAGCCAGTCAAAATTCTAGATCGACGGGAGAAGAAGCTTCGGAGCAAGATAATCCCTCTAGTCAAAGTATGGTGGGAGAACCAGTCTGGAAATGAAGCCACTTGGGAGAAAGAGGACGATATGCGCCAGAAGTACCAAGAATTATTCAAGTAAGGTATAATCCCTTCTATTTCGTTGGTAAGTTTTCCGAAGTAAGTTATTCTAAAGTTTGGGGGCCAAACTTCCTTTAAGGAGGGTAGGATGTGAGACCCTGTCCCAATATAATTAAATAAACTCTTAGAAATATTTTCAGACCATATTTAAATGTGTAAACCATTTGGCATTAGTATTGGAACATTTAAATCCTTAGGAAAACATAAGAGGTGAGATAAAGGCCCAAGGAAGAGCCCAAACAAAGGCTGTCCGACCAGCCGAAGCCGGACCACCCCCGGGTCGGCCTAGCCGACCCGCCCAACTCGACCGCCCGCTCCGGACCCGTGCCAGCTGCGCGGAAGCAGCTGTGATGAGCAGCAGCGTCCATTCCCATCCGGACTGAGCCTGACATGAATGGGACAAGTCAGCCGCAGGTTGCAGACTGTCCTGCAGGTGCTCAGACCTGACTTCGATGGGACAATTCCCTGACCCGTTCGACAGGATTAAGGTAACGTCCCATCAGCATTAAATGATTTCAACTACCACCCCAGACTCCTCCGAACCCCTATATAAACCATCCTTGGAGCATTCATTTTTCACACCAACTCAGCCTTCATTCGAAACTCTAGAGAGAGAGAGAGAACCCTTGTTGCCGACGTCCCTCTGTTCGGCAAGGCCCAACTCTTAGGATAAATCCTGTCGGTAGAAGTCCTACCGGACCATCCACCCTTGTTCAGCCGAACCATCCAGCAGAACCCTCCTTACCGGACCAAAGTTCTCGTAGCATTCTGTTCGGAAGAAGTCTGCCTGAATGGCTAGTGACCTCAGGTAAACCCTTAGTCCTCCGGTCATGATTATATATTCCCCCTTGTTCGGCAAGTCCATTTAATGACTTGACCGCACTAAAGCTTGCTCGGCAGTCATCACCGAAGCAACCCAGACCTTTAAATCTCTGTTTGGAAGCTAGGCCTTCGGCCATGTCTGTTCAGACAGAACCTATAACCCTCCGGCTAAGCTTTCTTTAGCTCGGCAGGCGTGCCAGACCATCTCCCTAGGTACTACTGACATTACTTGCACCATTTGTCGACCTCCCATCTTCCGGAGCACTTCTGCTCGGCAAAAGGGACTGTCCGCCTCTAACCTCCCTCAGCTTTTTGAGCTCGGCTAAGCAGCCAACAACTCGGGCATTTAGCTCAAAGCCTTGCAAGTCCCCTTGCTGTCCTTTTCGACCAATCGTTATGCCCAAAGCCCCATTTCCCGCGCATACCAACTCTCTTTAGTACCCTCAGTTCGACAGAGTCCTGCTCGGCAAATCCTGTTCGATAGAGCCTCTGTTTGTCAAGGCCTTGCTCGGCCAAGCCATGATTCGGCAGAAGGACCCTTCGGTCCAAAAGGCTCATAAACCCTTCGGTTAATGTATTGCTAGTTTTACCAACCGGCCACTGTCCTCCGGACAGAAGGCCTTCGGTCGCTGTGTCACCAGAAGCTCGGCCATTCGGCTAGAGTAGTCTGACCCTCCTTTAGACCGACAGCTCTGTTCGGCAAAAACCCTTAGTTGTTCGGCACAAATCATAGTTATCTTCTTTACGTTTTATTAACAGATCTGCAGTGTTAATTCAAAGGAAAACCAACCCAAGATAAAAAGGTGATTTTTGTACATGTCCTCTCTACTCGTATTTTTGCTTACTCGTTCTCTCATTTTATACAATAGTATTGTGGCTATTGAGCCAGGAAAACCTATTATGTTAACATCTTGCAAAAGAAAGGAGAAGAACTTGTGATAAACCTTTTTGTACATGGACAAACATAATGTGGAAAATGTTTTCTATGATTCTCGGCACAGACATGTCATGGCCACAGAATACGGTCAAAAGAAGATAAGAGCCCGAATGTTGGGGGCAGGGTCAGATACCATGCATGCAGGGACAGGTTATAAGGTTGGGACCAAACCAGATGGTCATTGGATGATATCATACCACTTTGCAAATTGCGAGGTAGCTCTCCTTGTTTTCTGGTACCGTGGAGGCTGTAATTGATTGTTTGAATGAGACTGGTTGACAGTCATACAACTCGGGTAGAATACCCAATGTAATCAATATGCACTTGTTGCAGGTTCATGTATGAAAGATGCCGAAAATCTGATATGACCGGAATGGGTCAAAGATACTACTCTTGATGCTATTGAGTCAATCATACTATGTTAATTCTGAAATGATTTACTTGCAGGAAATGATTTTGGTTGTCCATGAAACTTGTGGGCTGGACATGTATTAAATTCACTCTAGCTTTATAGCTTATGCATTTTTCTAAAACTCTTTTCAGGACTTGAAGAGCAGGAGTAGGAGCTCTCAAAGTTGCTTTATATATCTCTGTTTTTGGCTATCTCTTGTATCGGCCATAAGGCTTGTTTTGTATTATCAAATCAATTAATGAACTGTTGTGGGTACTATTGCACTCTCTGGGTTATTTCACGCTTTCCGCTATTTTACTTTTCAAAAATTTGTTCGATGTGTCCCTAAACTCTCTTAATAGGGTCTTTAGCGAGCTTGCTCGTTGACCGGTCATGACTCATGTGAGATTGGGTCGTGACACCAGCGGCAGGTGAACATTGTCAAAGATGGGAGAAGAAGAGGCCCGAAGGCTCCAAAATCCCATGAGTTCACTGTTGAAACAACGGTCTTCACCGAGCCTATCTATGTCGTGCTCAAACACATCGAGAATCAGCCCTTCTTTGCTTGGCCAGACCACAAGCTCGGAATGGCCAGCAAGATGAAGGATAAGAGGATCCACTGCACCTATCATAATTAGCAAGGACATTTTACGACCGGGTGCAAACCCTTCAAGTCGTACTTGGAACTCCTGGTGCAGCAAGGTCACCTAGCCCAATGGGTTGATCATAAGAAGACTCTGGAGCTGGCTCAGAGGTCCGAACGTCCCATTCAACCGGAGGAGGAAGTCTCGACGATCAATGTCATCCATGGCCCCCTCAACAAAGAAGCTACCGCACGCCTCCGGTCATAGATCGACCAGGCATCTACTGCAAAGCACGTGCTAACGGTCGGCTCTACCCTTAAGCGGAAGTTACCTGCTGAGCGACCGGGTTGGTCTATCACCTTCTCTGAGAAGGACCTTGAGAGAGTCTAGCTCCCGCACAATGACGCCTGGTCGTCACCCTCTGCGTCGGACCGGCCAACATCCATCGCATCCTCATCGACCAAGGGAGCTCTGCAGAGGTAATGTACTCTTTATTATTCCAAGCCCTTAAGCTTTCCTCTGATGATTTTCAGCCAGCCGACGTCCCATTGGTTGAGTTCAACGGAGCTCCGGTCTGGACCCTCGGCAAAATCTCTCTCCTGGTCCGGGTAGGATCCAGGACAGTCAATATAGAGTTCATTGTTGTTGATGTTCCAAGTCCGTACAATGCCATTCTTGGCCGGACCTGGATTCATTCTATGCAGGCGATTGCCTCAACCTACCACAATGTCGTTTGGTTTATTGGGGACTCCAGACGACAAGAGGATGTTTATGGCGATCAAGCAGCATCAAAGCAGTGCTATATATTAGCCATCCGGGAAGACAAACAGATGAAGCAATTTCAGTGGGTCAAGGTCTCGGACACCCCAGTTCTTGAAGATGTAGGCACTAAGGCAACCGATAAAGTAGTAGAAGAGCTTATCACCGTGCCGATCAATGAGGATGGTAGCTGGTCATTTCTTATCGGATCCTCACTCCCTCCAGCAGACCGAGAGAAGTATGTAAAGTTTTTGAAGGATAACATCGAGGTCTTCGCATGGACTCCATACGAGATGCCCGGAGTGGACCCCTCGTTCATCTGTCATCAGCTGAATATCAATCCCTCCCAGCATCCCGTCGTCCAGAGACCAATATGCTCCTCTCTGGCACATACTCAGGCAGTCGTAGAAGAAGTGGACCGGCTGTTAGAAGATGATGCCATCTGGGAGGTCCAGTATCCCACCTAGTTGGCCAACACAGTGGTTGTCAAAAAGAAGTTCGGCAAATGGAGAGTATGCATCGACTACACGAACCTTAATGATGCTTGTCCGAAGGACTGCTTTTTTTTGGACAGGATTGATCAGCTAGTCGACGCCACCACCGGACACCAGAGGCTCAGTTTCATAGACGCCTACAGGGGCTACCACCAGATTTCAATGGCTGAGGAGTACATGGAGAAGACATCCTTCATCACCCCTAAGGGGGTGTACTGTTACAAAGTCATGCCCTACGGCCTCAAAAATGTCGGAGCCACCTATCAGCATATGGTCTCACGGATGTTTTCCCGACCAATCAGGGACACAATAGAGGCTTATATTGATGACATGGTCGTTAAAAGCAAGCGAGCCGACGACCACATCCATCACCTGGAAGAGGTCTTCCAGATTCTGAAGAAACATAGACTCCGGCTCAATGTAGAGAAATGTGCTTTCGGAGTAGGCTCCGTCAAGTTCCTCGGATATCTTGTCACCAGCTGGGGAATAGAAGCAGACCCTTCCCATGTCACTGCAGTTTCCAACCTCAGGCCTCCGTCAACCATCAAAGAGGTCCAGCGGCTGACTGGCATGGCAGCGGCCCTCAACAGGTTTATCAGCCGGTCGTCCGACCTTTGCCGACCGTTCTTCCAGGCAATCAAAACCAGCTGCCGCAGCTACAAATGGACATAGGAATGTGATCTAGCCCTACAGCAGCTGAAGCAATATATCTCGAGCCCTCCGGTTCTGGTTACACCGAGGGATGTTGATCCACTCATTCTTTACCTGACCGTTTCTCAGCACACTATCAGCTCTATTCTCTGCCGAACTGAGGGAACAAACCACCAGCTGGTCTACTACACCAGCAAAACCCTTCTTCCTGCCGAAACCAGGTACTTGCCACTTGAAAAACTTGCTCTTGCGCTAGTTTCTGCTTCCAGGAAGTTGATGCCCTACTTCCAGCAGTATACTATCACAGTGTTGACGGAGCATCCTTTGAAGACAGTCCTCTAGAAGGCCGACCTTTCCAACCGGATCTCAAAATGGGCGGTCGAAGTGGCCAACTTCGATGTCAAATATCAGCCCAGAACGGCCATCAAAGCCCAAGTGTTGGATGACTTCGTCACGGAGTTCTCTCCTGGAGTCATCCCTCAGGAAGCTCCGGTGGAGTCTCTGGCCAACACCATGGATCTGCAGATCGCCTCCTCATCTGCTGCTCTGCCTCCACGATGCTCCAGCACTTGTGCCCAGCGTCCGGCGGAACAATGGCAGCTCTTACATGGGGACACCTAAAGACTGCACGTGGATGGCGCGTCAAATAACAGAGGCTCCGACGCAGGCATTATTTTTGCTTCTCCAGGAGGGGTCATCCATGAAAGCGTCCTGACTATTGAGTATCCGGACTTTAACAACGAGGCAGAATACGAAGCTATGATTTCTGGACTCCGTCTTGCTGCCAACATCAGGGTTGAGGATATCGTTGTCTTCAGCGACTCTCAACTGGTCGTCAATCAGCTGATCGGAGAGTATGGCACACGGGACGACCGTATGTGCAAATACCTCAGCTTTGCCCTGGAGAAATAAAAAAAGTTCAAGACCTGTCGGATTGAACAGATTTCGAGAGAATACAACTCCCATGCCAATGCCCTCGCAAAGCTGGCCTCCGCTTGCTCTCTCACCGGCCAGCGATAAATCTCCTTCGGTATTATCTCTCAACCAAGTCATAAGCCTCCGGTCATGGAAGTGAACAACATATCCAGCGTATCCAGCTGGATGGACGAGGTCCTAGCCTTCCTCAAATCAGATACTTTGCCGGAGGATCGTCAAGAGGCCCATCGTGTCCGTTGCAAAACAGCGAACTTCTGGCTATCCCCAATGGAGGCCCTCTACCGACGGTCCAGGACCGGCCCCTATCTACTCTGTGTCCATTTGGCTCAGGTTCCAGTGATCCTTGAAGAATTACACTCCGACAGTGGGGGATGTCACTCCAGCGTGCGGTCTCTAGCCCACCGAGCAATAACCCAGGAGTACTGGTGGCCGAAGATGCGAAACGATGCTGAATATGTCAAAACATGCCACAAGTGCCAATTATTTGCGCCAGAGATCCACTGTCCAGCTGAGGATCTTCAGCCAATCACCAGTCCTTGGCCGTTCTCCCAATGGGGCATTGACATCATCGGCAAGCTTCCAACTACTCTGGGCGGCTTCAAGTTTCTCATCATAGCAACTAACTACTTCACCAAGTGGCTTGAGGCCGAACCACTCATCACCATCAAAGCTGTCGACGTCAAATGCTTCATATGGAAGAACATCATCTCTAGGTTCAGCGTACCATATGTCATTGTTTCAGACAACGACACTCAGTTCGTCGGTGACCTTGTCTCTAACACATGCGATGAGCTCGGCATCAAATTCTTCAACTCCACCTCCTACTACCCACAATGCAATGGCCAGGCCGAAGCATCAAATAAAACCATCTCAGCCGGAATCAAGAGAAGGCTAGAGTCGAAGAGGGGAAATGGGAAGAAGAGCTCTCACATGTACTATGGGCCTACTGGACCACTCCACGTCGGTCAACAGGTCAGACTGCATACTCTATGGCCTTCGGCGTGGAGGCCATCATCCCTATCCAGACGGGCTTCCCTACTATCCAGACATAACATTTTGATTAGCCAACAAACGACTCCACCCTGGCTGCTGACCTAGATCTCGCAGAAGAAAAGAGGGAGTCCGCCAGGATCAGATTGGCCTTCTATCAACAAGAGGTAGCCAGGGGCTTCAACAAAAATGTCCGTGTCCGGGTGTTCAAGACGGACGAGCTAGTGCTCCGGAAGGTGGTCTTAAAAATCAAGAAGAAGAAGCTCATGCCCAACTGGGAGGGTCCATTCAGAATTAGCAAAGTCATCTTCAAAAGAGCCTACAAACTGAAAGAGTTGGACGGCACGCCTATTGGCAAACCCTAAAATGCCCTCAACCTTAGGAAATATTACCACTAATTTGTATAAAAACACTTTTCTCCATTTGTTGAGCGCATTCCACCAGCCTCCGGCAGTCTCAACCCTTCAATCGGCTCCCCTTCTCTTGGCCGAGCCTCTGTCGGTCAGATATCCTTCCCTTGGCCAAGCCTCCGACAGTCATTTGTCAGGCTTCTGTCGGTCAAGGACCCTTCCTTGGTCAAGCCTTCAGCAGTTACCTGCACCGGCCTTTGACCAATGAAGGATTTCGCTATAATGGCCGAGCCTCCGACAGTCATCCTCCAGGCTTCTGTCGGTCCTAGCACAATACCCTAATGGGTTCGTCCCTTGACCATGTCTCCAGCAGTCATCTGCACCGACTTCTAAGCAAGGCTTTCGCTACAATGGTCGAGCCTCCGGCGGTCATCCACTAGGCTTCTGTCAGTCCTAGTACAATACCCTCATGGGTTCGCCCCTTGACCGTGTCTCCAGCAGTCGTTTGTACCGACCTCCGGTCAAGGATTTCACTACAACGGCCGAGCCTCTGGCGGTTTGTCGCGCCGGGAAAATTCCTCTGCCTCCCTTCTTCGCTTCTGCCCGGGTTTTCGGGGGTCGCGTTTCTGGATGGCGTACTTTGAATTTTCGGGGTTTAATGCGACGTTTGATAAATGAAAATTGATGATGGTTGGACTTACTTGATTTTAAAATGTC
>NMUG010001157.1:0-18776 GCA_002855965.1 Monotropa hypopitys
CTAGAAAAATAGAACCAACAAGTAGAGACACGGATCAAATTGTGATGTGTGAAACTATCCTTCTCCAAAAATAAATCAGAAATCAATTAATCCAATTCTATCAACAGACCCTACTCTGAATCGCAACACCAGAACGTAAATCGAGTACGGTAAATTTCAACCCAAGGAACTCAATCCAAAACAGGAGACTAAAATCACACATCAGTAATAAATGGGTCAAAACAAAATTTAGAATCAAATTTGAAAATCGAATCAGAACATGTATGCGTGACCCCTGCGACAGTGTGTAAAAACCAGATTCAAAAAAGCAAACAATAACTCAAAATCGATCACTGTGTTGCACTCTATCAGATATGAAATTATCAAAATCCAAAAATCGAGCAACAGCAAGTCATGAGTCAGAATCAAAATCGAGCAATCAGCAAGTCATGAGACAACCCAAGAACCGAATCACATCTAAAAAACGAAATTGAGTGTGTGCAGCAGATATGGAGTACATGAAGGAGAACCGATCAGAAATCAACAACAGACGTTAGAGATAATCGGCTGAATAAATCAAAGAACCCAGAAATCAGACCATTGAATCTGTGCAAAATTCAGTGACGCAAAAACCAAAAGGAAATCGAACTTCTCTCTGTCGCCGGATGCACGAGTGGTCGCCGGGGGTTACTTCTCGGTCTCTCTTCTCTCCTTCTATGCGAGCAAAAACCGCCGGGGGGGGGGGGGAGTTCTCCCCCTTCTTTCTTGCACTGCCGAACGGGAAAAAAGCGTGAAGGGAAAACCCTTCTGCTAAAATTTTTTTAAAAGGGCTGCACCCGTATCTCTCTCTCTTTTTCAATATATCCCCTTTCTTGTACTTTACCCGAACAGACCTTCTCATTATAAGAAGGCCCCATTTTATTTTTCCTTTTTTAAAAGATTTACAATGTGATTTGAAAAGGCATCATATTAGGGATTAATTTATGGACTGATTTTTTCATTTTGAAAACAGGAGCAAATTTTAGGAAAGATGAGTCATTCCCAAATTTGTTGATTTGAAGATTTGAAGGCATATAAAATTCTTAAAATGAAACTAATTTGGAAATCAAATATTTTGGGAAACAATTTTTAAATTGGGTTTTTATGAAATGATAATTGAAAACATTTTTAATTATAATGAGATTCAATTTTAAATTTAAAACTTTATAACAAAAAATAGCGTACTCAAATATTTCATGATTTAGGGGCCAGCTAACCAAAATTCGAACACAGAACGCGAGACTGGATCCTAAGACGACTAACGAAAAATAAGGAATGAGACGAATAAATTACCAGCAATGGTACGAGGGTCGCATGATCTACAATTTGATGACGATGAGCCGCGTCTTGATCTTCCGAGCACAACGATAGGAGCAACGAGCCTACACTACCCCGCACCAAAATAAAAGATCAAAATATAAAAATGAGGTTCCGGGAAAATGCCAATCCGGAAAACGGTAACACCCGACATTGAGAGTTTTTCTTTGTTCGTATTGTTCAATCATGTCTCGGATCTCTTCCGAAATTTCGTCGCTAGCATCATCGTCGACTTCTATATCCATCAGATCATAGTCCAATTCGGTGTTGAAGACATGTTCTTCATGTGCTAAGATCATTGACTTGAAATGGATGAATCTTAGGATTAAATGGACTGAATGTACAAAAACTTCATTGATAGATAGCATATAGGAACATCTAATTCCACAGGAATGAAATACACGAGTTCTATTTAGTTAAGAAACAACAAAATGATTATTGTTGTTGTTGTCGCATTTTACCAAAACATGCGGGCTTTGTATACTGAACATGTTGTCCAGTTTTTGGCTTTCTCCCCTGGATGAGCGGGGCGGATAGTGCTTGGCAACGTCTGATAATGTGGCGGAGGGTCAACAGTGGCGATTTGCTATTCGCCAGATGTTTGTGACAGACCTCCGCTAGAGCTTTCTTCGTCCCGTCGAGGTATGACTGCACACGGGGTGTCCTCAAATATCATATTTACCCCCTGATGATTCGAGAGTGGATTGGTAGTAGTGTTGGGAGGCGGCTGAGTGTCCTCCAGATTAATTGCTCAAGTGTCGATGAGATCCTGGACTTTGTGTCGCAGGCTTCGACATCTCTCGGTTTCGTGACCGATCTGATTGGAGTGGTACGCACATACCCAATCCCTTCAAAAGTTAGGTGGGATAATTTCGGGCAATGGCTAAGCCTGTATGGGTGTCAGATGCCCAGATGCCAAGAGGCGTTGGTAAACTTCCACCATAGGAATGCCGATGGGGGTGAAGATTCTATTTCTCCCTGCATTCTGGGGAGCATTTCTGGGGAATGGACCCTATGATGCCGAGCCTTGGAAGTGCTGATTCTGATAGGCGGTCAGCGTGTTTTGATACATGTTCTGCGGTTGGTAGTAAGACTGATGTTGTTGTTGGGGGTAATTTGGATACCCGGGTTGAAAAGAGTATTGGTTACCCGGCCTTGGAGCCGGCATGAGAACTGATAATTCAAGCTCTTTGTCCTTTTTGCTGAGAGGCTTCTTGGCGTTCGATGCTGAAGAGTCCTCTATTTTGGTGTATGGATCGAAGATTTTACCGGTCTTAATACTGTCCTCGATCATCTCTCCCTGTAGGATGATCGCGTTGAAGGATCTCCCGATGGAGGTGAAAAACTTTTCATAATACATCCCCTTGCATGTTTGTACGAACAAGTGGACGTATTCAGCATTGGCAAGAGGAGGATCGACTTGAGACGCATGATTTTTCCACCTGAGGGCATATTTGCAAAAAGTCTCCTCTGGTTCCTACTTTATACAGATGAGAAAGAGACGGTCGATGGCCATCTCTGCATTATGCCGATACTGCCGTACAAACTCCTGGGAGAGGTCTGTCCAGGAATGGAAGCATTTGAGATCTAGGCGGGCAGACCATTGTGCGGCTACCCTGGTTAGACTATGTTGAAATAGGTGCATCATCAACCTTTCGGGGTTGGGGTAACCGCACAACGCTATGTCATAAAGGCGCAGATGTGTCATAGGTTCCCCGGCACCATCATACTTAGAGAAATCAGGGATCTTAAATTTGGGAGGTAAGATCATGTCCGGATAGAAACAAAGGTCTTCGAAGCTGGTCGAATTATAATCATTGAGTCCCGGGAGAGATTTAAAGGCATCTTTCAGTTGCTGGACCTTGAGGAGTAGCGGTGTGTCTTCTCGCTTTGTAGGGATCTCGTCCAGGTGACTTTCTAAATCTTCCTGGGCATACGGGAAAGTGGGAGGAACTAAAATGTGTTGCGGCTGAACCGACAGAGTAACGGCTGTAGGGGCTGTAGAGAGTTCCCCGTGGGCAAGATTGGGTTTGCCGCTAGCATTAATGGAGCGGGATGTGGTGCCGCTTGACCGTATGATGCCCCAGTATTGAGTGGAAACTGTTGAGAAGATCACGGGTCGGTCCCGGTTGGCTGTACAGAAGATGGGTTCTGCCGTTGAGCCATCAGAATTTCCATCGTGGCCTGCAGATTTTTGACTGTACGACAGATGGTAAGATGTTCCTGCATAGAAACTGTCTCTAGTTCCCGGGGAACTTGATTGTTTGTCTCATCGGCTATTGCTCTAGCAAGGGATCGTGTGATTCTCCTGTCTATATGATCTGGATAAGCCATATCTGTACCTGTATGGCAATACTAATCTCAGATCAATATACAAGGAGAATGTCTTCGGGGGTATCAGATATGTACGGACTTCCTTTGAGATTCATAATTTAAGACGTACCTCGGACATGGAGTCTGGAGGATAGTCTTGGATCGTAAATTCTCGAGAGATTTTGGAATGACAAGTGCATAATCTAGTTTTGACCAATAACCCTAGAGACGCTGACGATTTATGACATTTAGCAAATATGTGCGTAACGAGAAAGTCTTCGGGATGATTGGAGACGTATGGACTTCCTTTTAAATTTAAAATTCGAGTCGTACCTCGGATATGGAGTCTGGAGGATGTTCTCGGATTTGTAAATTTACTAGGAGATTTTGTTGGAAAATGACAAGTCCATAGTCTAATCTCGACCAATAGCTCTAAAGACGCTCATGCATTTTTTCCAAAAATTTTGGATATTTAACAGATATGAATATAAGGATTCCCCTCGGAATGTAAATGTTTTCCTAAAATAGTAAATAGGGTTTTTGGCTGACTTTTTTTCTTGGCAATCTATATGCAGTATGAAGCTATGCTAGCTGATAAGGTTTAATGACTCCCAAATCTTCAGACCTCCGGCCCCGTGAGGGTAACCATCGTAGAGTTGGTGATTTGGTTGGAGTGCCTCATTTCTACTACGGACTTTTTAGGGTCACGTAGCTTATTATCGGGACACCGATAGGTTGATGGGCAGCATCCATTTTGGGCAGTCATGACTTCTACCCAAAATAGGTAATGATACAAATGATGTATGAAAAACCGTACATATACAATGTAAGTAGAAATTTTTTTGAAAATGAGGGAAAATCCTTTTTGCAGTTATATCAATAAGCAGGATATAAGCAGTAAATAGTTCCAGCGCAAAAATTTTTATCAACGCAGAACCTGTTTATTTAGCAATACGCCCTGTAATCTTCCTGAAAAGAAAAAAACACGATGCAGATCAGTAATAATAAGCCCAGAATTGATTGATTTTGAAATTTCGGAAGATATTTATTTTTGAAAAAGGTTTCGCAAGCCAAAATCCTCGAAGTCCCCAGCGGAGTCGCCAGCTGTCGCGTCGGGAAATTTTTTCGTCCTTCCCTCACCTCCTATTTCGGAGGAGCCATTTTCAACGATGGAAGAATCCACACTGTTGGGATTTGTCTGTTATTATGGGGGTTTGTTTGAAAATGCTCTAATGGCTTGAGTGTGCCGATTTTAAAACGTTCAGATTTATCAATGGTTTTGCAATTGCCTAAACAATACGCAGCCTATTATTAATCTGTTTTTGGAGTCGCCACTCGGCATAGAGTTGCGGTGTGCCAAGTCACTGGTATTTTATTATAAAAAGATGTCATTTTGTTTAAACAAGATGTCTTTTTATTTGGAAAAGTTATCTGCAAAACCAGAAATTCGAGTTCGGTGATTTAATTATGAATGGGGAAGGTGTTAGGTATCCCACTCGCCCTTTCGGTACTTCTCTTTTAAAAATAATTCTCTTTTAACCCAAAATCAACTATTTCCTTAGCTAAGAGAAATGAATAATTATTACTGATATGTATAAAATGTATTAAATAAAATGACTCCTGGATATAGTTGTTGACGGGAAGATTTCGGCCCGGTTTGAATTTAGAAAGTAGGAATTTTGATAGGCAGCATATCGGCCCAATTTAGATTTTGAAAGAGGTACGGGCGGTTTGGGGCCCAGTTTTGATAAGAAAGAATTGTTTTTGAGCCGAATAGAGCTTCGGCGTAAAATGATTTTCTACGGTCGGACAGAATTCTGACTGCATTTGAGAAAATGACTTTGGTTTGTTATCAGTCAGACAGAACTTCGACTGAGTTTTTGGAAGAATAAGTCAGACAGAGCTTCGACCGTGTTTTTGGTTCGAAAGTTCCAAAGAATATAGAGTGAATCAGCATGTCCCGAGTCACAAGACATTATTTTGATCCGAGTCTGATCGCTACTGCAAGCTTTTACTTCAGAGTACGGATCGAGGAACTTAGTTTTTGTTTGAAAAAGTGTTTTTGTATTTTATAGTCGGACAGAGCTTCGACTGTAAAAATGATTTGTGAAAATGCTGCCGGATAGAATTTTGACCAGGCTTTGGAAGAATGATTTATTTTTTACCAATTGGATAGAGCTTCGACTGGGTTTTGGAAAATGTTTGCTTTTTTAATTGACAATTCTACAGAATATCAAGTGCTTCGGAAAGATCCGAGTCATGAGGCATTTTTTTGATCCGAGTCTAGTAGCTACTGCAAGCTTTCACTCTAGAGCATGGATCGAGAAATTGATTTTTTATTTTTAAAGTGTTTTGAATATTTTTCAGTCGGACAGAGCTTCAACTGTGTTTTAGAAAAATTGAGGAGGGAATTATTTTCTTTAAGTGTGAAAAATTCCATAGAATATCGAGTGCTTCGGAATGATCCGAGTTACAAGGCATTCCTTTAATCCGAGTCTGACAGCTATTGCAAACTTTCACTTCAGAGTACGGATACAGGAATTTTATTTTGTTTAAATGTTTTGGGAAAAGCAAATGTGAATTGCTGAAAAGAGAGAGAGACTATATATATGATATATATAAGTATATGTATGTATGGACAGAGGTATAAGATATCATATATATATAACGAACTGGATATAGTCCGAGCTAGACGTAATATATATTAATATAAACCAAGCTGGATATATTCCGAGCTAGACGACAAGTATATAGCGTACCGACAAGGTCGAGCTATAGAAATGAAAATGAAAGCCGAAATTGTATTTTTAGGGCGAAGATGTTTTTATGTTCTTCTCGTACGCGACAGCGGAGTCGTAAGAGCCAAGCATGTGTCGAATTCTAACGAGCAGAAAGATATAAAGTAACAACTTCTTTAAGCAGATATTTGTTCGAAGACGAAAAAGACAAGTATTAAAAAATTGCGGCAAATTTGTATATCTGTATTTGTACAATTCGGGGACACGACTTCCTAAGATAGCTTTTTTAAAACATAGTAGGCTATAGTATCGGACACGGCCGAGTGACTGATACCAAACTATAGATTAGAAGACTATCAAGAGTCTTCCAAGAATAAAAGAGACAAAATTAATTTACCGAAGGAAATGGGCTCGTGTATATATAATTTAAGAACGAGGCTTGTTCTTGGCTGGTTTCGGGGTTTTCATAGGTTCGATCGAATTTTGGATAGTTTTCGGGAAACTAACAAAAGAAATGCCCGAAGGCTTTGGTGTTTGAGAGTGTATTGAGAGCAATTGGGATGCTTGAGGTTTTGATTATTGTTGTGGTAGCTGGGTATTTATATATGTATATGTCACAACTATAGTTGTGACACAAAGGAATTTTGGGCCAATCACATGGCTCGCGGGCCATGTGCTAGAGGAGATATTTTTGGAATGTTCTGGAAGGTTCTGAGCTTATCCCTTTGGCAAAATTAATAGAAAATATAAATAAAATATCTTAAAATTGAAAAAGTATCCTGGAGTTCTGATCTTGGTCCGAAGCTTCTGTTTGCGCTTGGTCATCCCCTCGTCGAACTCTGACTTTGATATTTTAAATTTGATATTCTCGATCATTGAATTAGATCATGAATTTAACAAATATCTCAGGCCTGATCCAGACGTTTCCCGGGAAAATTCTGAAATACGGCTCTGATGCTTTAAACAAAGTGAGAAGCGGTTGGTGCACCTCTTGGGCTGCTCAACTTCTGGAAAATCTATTCTGCAGGGAATGTCAGACTTTGAAGATGAGGTCCGTGCAAAATACGTTCGTTGATGTCCGAGGCCGGCTGGCCGCTGAAGAGAAATCTGAACGAATTGACGTTTATCCTCAACTAAATTCTGATTCTAAGTCGGATGGATTCAGTCTCTATGCCAGCTTCTTAGGAATGAATTTACCTTTGATATTCCATTCAGAAGGAAAATTTCGGTTGCTTTGCGCGGTTTTCTGCTTGCTCCTGACTGTTCTGTCCATTTGGATGCAGTTTCTACACCGTCCGTTTGTAATTTGTCTCGACTGGTGTGTCGGATTAGAATTTTGAGTCGGGTAAATGTTCCTTAACACTTTACCATTGTTGGTTCATCATTTTGAAATTTTTGACTGACGTCGTTGCTGTTCGCGAGAAGTCCGAACATTTCGGATGTGCGCATTGATCTCTGTAAAGACCGTTTTGCTGATTTTTGAATTTGTGGGGGATGAGCCAAAATTTGGATATCAACAGGAATATAGAGATTCATCTTTTCCTTGATATAGTTGCTTTATTGAATGTTCTTCTAATCACCTCAAATCTACCAATATAACCTAAATATATCATTTCTAAGCTTTTTACCGGACTGTCAAGGTACTGGTTGAGCTGAGATGCCGTACCAGGCTTGGCTAGACTGCCACTGGCCGGTTGGCCAAGCTCTTGGCCGAAGGCCTTCTATCCGAAGGACAATAGCCGACTGATTTCAGTTCGCACAACTAAACCTTACTATCTAAAATGGTTCAGAGGTCATTCTGGTCAGGCGCACATTTATTCTCTATTATTTAGTGAGCCGAAGGGCTCCTGGGTCGAAGGGTCCTATTGCCGAGCTACTAGAGCAGAAAAGGTTTACTGGAGGTACTTCTTCAAAGGTTTGCCGAGCAGCCGAGCAGAGGTGATAAGTACGGTAACGTACCTATTTATATGTCTTAACTACACGAATTGTTAGTCCTAAAGCCATTATCTAATAAAAGTTGCAGCATTTTTGGAATAAGTCTCCTTGAGATAGAAATAAGCTAATAAAGTTGTTTTATACGACACGAGAGATCCCGGGAGATGCCACAGAGCTCTAGAGCTTAATGAAGATCAATGGAGTGATGGAAACAGACTGGAGATGTCAAAGAGGAGCAATGTAGAACAAAGAAGAAGAAGAAAAGAAAGTCAATCATAGACCCGTAACCGGTTGCGCTCAAATTAGCCGCAACCGGTAGCACATGTGCTGCAAATATCTTGTGAAGAAGTTAAAGGTAAAGAACCGATGGTCTCGTAACCGGTTGCGCTCTCAACCGCAACCGGTAACACATTGCTCAAGAAAAGTGAACAACAAAAGAACCGTAACCGGTTGCGCTCAGATCAGCCGCAACCGGTAGCGCATACTCTGCAGGCTTGCAGACAGGAAGTTGGAAGAAAAATACCGCGGCCCCCGTAACCGGTTGCGCACTCAACCGCAACCGGTAGCGCCCGACTGAAGAAAGCTGGAATAAAGAAGAAGTGTAACCGGTTACGCCTAATTTGGGCACAACCGGTAGCGCTGTTACGCGGAAGAAAAAGCTGCTGCGGGTTTTTAATGAAGTTTTGGGTGTGATTGGACCTCTTTAACCTTCGTTAAGGGTAATTAAGTAATCTGAATGATGGATTAGTATAAATAGGACCCTATAAGCTTCATTAGGGTATTCTTTGATCCCTAGATCTAGTGTGGAGGCTACAAACTCTTTGGGAGCTCTTGGATTATTGTAGCACAATGGTGACAGCTTTTGCTATGATTTCTTCAATGGTTTCTCCTCATTCTCTCATGCTCATCTCTCTCGCCATGGTCGGCTAAGCCTCCCACACCCCGGGTAATCGATGTAATCATGAACCTATTGTTTTAGGATTTATCTTTCGTTTTGTGATTGAGATGATTGTATGAATAAGACTTGATCCAATATATATGGATGTTTTTCAATGAATATACTAGTGGTGATTGTTGATTTCTACTGCAATTACTCATTCATACAATGGTGCTCTATAGATCTACCTTGCACGAATAAGATGGATTATACATCCTAGACGGGCCGTGCCCTCAGACGAACCTTGCCCTAGTGACGGGTCGTACTGTTGAGACGGGCCGTACTGGCATGATAGTCCATGCTATTCGGCAAAGTGGATATCTTTCTCTCACACCAATATAATTGCAATATATTGTTTGTGAGATATTCCAACCAAAACTGGGTTGTCATTGAATCCTAGAACACTTGGTGAAGTGATTACTCGAGAACCCAGGGTATCTTTCTAGCGAAGAAGTAAGTAGTTGCGTTTTAATTTTAATTAAATAGTTCAAAACAACAAACTTCAACCACTGTTCAGGACTTAAGTTAAGAAGTACAAATTCACTAAATTGAGAACATTCACTTTCCTTGGATCGATCCTTGACTTACCACTACTATATTGTAGTGTTATTTCATTGAAATAAATATTATTTTTGACTCGCGCACGATAGCGATCAAATTTTGGCACCGTTGCCGGGGAAAGTCAACGTTTTTATTTTAGTTGGATTTTTATTATTTTCTTACGTTCGTAGTTTTCTTTTCATTTTTTTACTTCACTTGTGTTCCTAGTCTTTTATGCACAGGCGTCGCTCTTTACACCCGGAGCTAGAAGACCTCAATTTGGAACTAGAAAAAACAGCCAGAATAAACCGTTCTATCTCAAGGAATTAAACTCCGATTCCAATGGCTGAAAATTTTGCAAATAATGATGCACCCGCTGGCAATAATCAAAATAATCAAAATAATCCTTTGGCCAGGGGTGAGAACGTGCAAAGACCACCAATAGTGGTCGATGATATTGACCACGCCCAAGACGCTTATGGGGGAGGTAATCAGCAATGTTATCCTGCCATTGGGGACTACTTTGTCCCGGGTCCATACATAAATCCAATGTGCGTGAGACAACCAATAATAGTGGCCACACACTATGAGATTAAACCTGGCCTGCTGAACCTACTTCCCAATTTTCATGGGCGTGAGAACGAAGACCCTTATGCTCATGTGAATGAGTTCATTGACATTTGTTCCACGGTGCGCTTTGCACATTTTACTGATGATGCTTTACGCTTGAAGCTCTTCCCATTCTCATTGAAAGATCAAGCTAAGCAATGGCTAAACACTTTAGCCCCAGGAAGCATCACATCGTGGAACCAGTGTCAACAAGAGTTCCTCAAGAAATACTTCCCCATCGGAAGGACTAATCAAATTCGCCGTTCTCTCATGAACTTTACTCAACTTGAGGGCAAACAATTCCACGAGACTTGGGAATGCTTGAATGATCTTCTAAGAAGGTGTCCTCACCACGAGGTACCTAAATGGTATTTGGTGCAAATGTTCTATTACGGGTTAAGTGAACTCCACCGCTATATGATTGATGCCTCTTGCGGTGGTGGTTTTATGAATAAAAGTCCAGAGGAAGGGTGGAAAGTTTTCGAACAATTTGTTGAAAATTCTCGGCACCACCAGGACTCCCGTATTGCCAACGATAGGTCCACCACATCTTCCAATAAGCCCTGAGGCTTATACCAAGTGGACCAACAACAAGATTTGAGTCTTAAGGTAGACTCACTGGCCAAAAAGCTTGACAGCTTCATATCTTTAGGCTAGAATTCGATCCATACTCCTCCACCTCCTGCGATTGCAGAGGTGTGTCAAATCTGTTGTACTCCTGGGCATACAACTGAAGAATGCCAGCATGCCTTCCCAGCCCAGGAGAGCGAGAAGCAAGCATGCTTCACTCAAGGCTTTGGTCGCCCCCAAAACGATCCATATTCTAAGACCTATAACCCTGGGTGGAAGAATCATCCTAATTTTTCGTGGCGACCATCAGGCCAAGGTGTTGCACCCTCATCAAGGCCACCCATGGCCCAACAAGGGCCTAATCGGTCACCTTTTCAAAACCCATCATATCAATCCCATAATCCCCCTCCACAACACTTTCAAGCTCAACCAAGTGCAAACACTTCTTTGGATACTGCTTCATTATTAAAAATCATTGAAGAACAAAACACGCAGATCCAATCCCTCATCCCTCAAGTACAAAATCTCACTCAACTGGTCCACTTCGGTGAACAATCAAGGGCCAAGCTAGAATCCCAAATTGGGCAACTAGCTAATCAAATGAGTCGAAGGGATGAAGGAAAACTGCCTAGCCAAGCTGTTTCAAATGCTAGAGGAGTTCATCAAATTGATGAGACTTCCCAACATGAACATGCTAAGGCAGTTACAGTGTTGAGGAGTGGGAAGGTGATTGATACCACCCCCACAGACCCAAAAGCCAAAGAGACAAAGTCTCCATCATCCGGGTCCGAAATAAAAAAATCAAAGGGGAAGGAGGTTGCTACTGAACTACAAGCAAAGGACTCATCTGTAGTCCCATCTTATATCCATAAAGTACCCTTCCCCGCTTGTCTTGATGCACCTTCACCCTTCCGCAAGAAGGGGGCTCCCATTGAAAATATCATGGAGGTGTTCAAGCAAGTGAAAATAAACTTGCCATTGCTCGATGCCATCCAACAAGTTCATTCTTATGCTAAGTTCCTCAAGGACTTATGCACTCACAAAAGGAAGGCACGAGCAAAATTTTTGGAACCAATCCCCGTTCCACACCAGGTTAGTGCAATTCTGCAAGCAGATATATCACCTAAGTTGCCGGATCTGGGAGTGCCCACCATATCTTGTATTATTGGTTCACAGACCATTAGCAGGGCACTCTTGGATTGGGGAGCTAGTGTTAATCTGCTCCCTTATTCGGTGTATGAGGAACTAGGGCTTAGAGAGTTGAAGCCCATGGCGGTCACACTGCAGATGGCCGACCGTTCAGTGAAAGCACCAAGGGGGATGATTGAGGACGTTCTAGTCAAGGTACAAAATTTTTACTATCCTGCAGATTTTCTCGTACTTGACATGGAACCTGTCCACCCCTTGAGTCTGAAAGTCCAAACCCCCGTCATCTTGGGGAGACCATTTTTGGCCACGACTAATGCTAATATTGTCGTGAGAAGTGGAGTTATGGAAGTGTCATCCGGGAATATGAAAATGAGTTTAGACATGTACAACTCTTCCCACCGACCTCATGTTGAGCCTGAATGCTTTGCTATAGATGTCATCCATGAGTTGGTGGAAGATGCATTGCCATACATTTTAGCCGATGACTCATTGGAGGCGTGCCTTGCACATTTTGGGTTTGAGGAGTTTGATCTTGATAACTCCATCGCTGAGGTTAGTTACTTGCTGAATATTTCACCTCCGATGGACGTGCTTGCATTGTCTATCTCATTCGAACCACTACCAGCATTGTCCTCCACTCCTACTCCACCATTGGTTGAGAAAGCACCAAAGCTTGAGTTGAAGCCTTTACCAGCTTCACTCAAATATATCTTTCTAGGGCCGAACGACACCCTGCCGGTTATCATTGCTTCAGACCTCTCTGATTTACAAGAGGGTCAACTTATTGAGGTGCTCAAAGAGCACAAGATGGCAATAGGGTGGTCGGTGGCCGACTTAAAGGGGATGGACCCCTCCATCTGCATGCACCGCATTCATTGCGAGGAAAATTCGAAACCCACGAGGGAGATGCAGAGGAGGCTAAACTCCATCATGAAAGAAGTTGTGATGAATGAGGTAGTGAAACTCCTCGATGCGGGTATCATCTACCCCATCGCCGATAGTCAATGGGTGAGCCCCACGCAAGTGGTCCCCAAGAAGTCAGGCATCACTGTTGTTGAGAATGAGAAGGGAGAGCTTGTGCCCACCCGCCAGACCACTGGATGGCGTGTATGCATCGACTATCACAAGCTGAACTCCATGACCAAAAAGGATCATTTTCCCCTTCCGTTCATTGATCAGATTCTAGAGAGGTTGGCAGGCCAGAGCTACTACTGCTTCCTGGATGGATATTCCGGGTACAACCAAGTGGCTGTCGACCCTTTGGATCAGGAAAAAACTACCTTCACCTGTCTATATGGCACTTTTGCCTATCGGTGCATGCCTTTTGGCTTGTGCAATACACCGGCTACTTTTCGACGGTGCATGATGGCTATTTTTTCGGATATGGTGGAGAAGTTTTTGGAAGTCTTCATGGACGATTTTTCCATCTTTGGAGACTCCTTTGAAGGTTGTCTCCAAAATTTGCGTTGTGTGCTCAAACGGTGTGTGGAGACCAACCTTGTCTTGAGTTGGGAAAAGAGCCATTTTATGGTTCGTGAGGGAATAGTGCTTGGACATATAGTGTCCAAGAGGGGGATTGAAGTTGACCACGCCAAGGTGGATCTCATTGCAAAACTTCCTCCCCCCTCTACTGTCAAGCAAATCTGCTTTTTCTTAGGATACGCAGGGTTCTATAGATGGTTCATCAAGGATTTCTCTAAGATCTTCAAATCTTTGTGCGATTTACTCGCTAAAGATGTACCGTTTATATTTGACTCTGCATGTCTTAATGCTTATGAAACCCTTCGGGGTATGCTTTCTACTGCCCCCATTATTCGGTCACCCGATTGGTCTATACCTTTTGAGATCATGTGTGATGCCTCTGACTACGTAGTCGGGGCTGTTCTTGGCCAACGGGTTGACCGAGTTCTGCATGCGATTTACTACGCAAGGAAGACCCTCTCTGATGCTCAGTTGAACTACACCACTACTGAGAAGGAATTGCTTGCTGTAGTATTTGCTCTTGAGAAATCCCGGTCTTACCTCCTAGGCTCCAAAATCATTGTTTACACTGATCATGCCGCTTTGCGGTACTTATCGGAGAAAAAGGAGAGTAAACCGAGGTTGATCAGGTAGATTTTGCTCCTACAGGAGTTTGATCTTGAAATTCGCGACAAAAAGGGTTCTGAAAACTCTATAGCGGATCACCTGTCAAGAATTTTGGTGGAGAATACTTGTGCCACCTCGCCCTTAAAAGACTCATTTCTCGATGAGCAACTTTTTATGGTGAGCCAAGTGCAATCCCCATGGTATGCTCACATAGTAAACTACCTTGCCACAGGCGCACTCCCATCGATTTGGTCTAAGGCTGACAAGGACCGATTCTTTGCGCAGGTAAGACACTATTTTTGGGAGGATCCGGAGCTCTTCAAGTTATGCTCGGATCAGATTGTGAGAAGATGTGTCCCCGAAACTGAGTTTCACAGTATTCTTACTTTTTGCCACTCTCTAGAGTGTGGGGGACACTTCAGTGGAAAGAAGACGGCGGCGAAGGTCTTGCATAGTGGTTTTTACTGGCCCACTCTATTTAAGGATGCCCACGAATTCTGTAAGGCATGCCTTAGGTGCCAGAAAACCGGAAATATTTCGCGCCGCGACATGCTACCATTATCCCCAATTCTGATTGTTGAGATATTTGATGTGTGGGGAATTGATTTCATGGGACCATTTCCGTGTTCACATGGGAATGAGTACATCTTAGTGGCAGTCGATTACGTGTCTAAGTGGGTAGAGGCGGTAGCCACGAGGACTAATGACCACAAGGTGGTCATCAAGTTCTTGCAAGCCAATGTGTTCACACGTTTTGGCTATCCGCACGCTATCATCAGTGATGAGGGAATTCATTTCCTCAACAAGTACTTTGCGGCCCTTGTTAGGCGGTATTCTATTGCACATAAGATGGCAACACCTTATCATCCGCAAATAAGTGGCCAAGTGGAGGTGTCTAATAGAGAAATTAAGCGAATTCTTAAAAAAACGGTTCGGCCCGATAGAAAAGATTGGTCTTTGTGCCTTGACGATGCACTTTGGGCCTACCGTATCGCTTACAAGACATCCATTGGCATGTCTCCCTACCGCTTGGTTTTTGGGAAGGCATGTCATCTTTCGGTGGAGCTAGAGCATAGAGCCATGTGGGCTATCAAGCAGTTAAATTTTGATATTATGGCTGCTGGACTAAATAGAAGGCTCCAACTATCCGAACTCGAGGAGTTGAGGAATGAAGCTTACGATAGTTCCCGGATCTATAAGGATCGAATGAAGGCCTTCCACGATAAACACATTAATAAGAAAACCTTCACTCCGGGAATGAAAGTTTGGCTTTTTAACTCACGCCTCAAATTATTTCCCGGAAAGCTAAGATCAAGGTGGAATGGCCCGTATGTCATAGTTCGAGTCTTTCACTATGGAGCTATCGAGATCAAGGACCCACAATTGGGTAATTCTTTTTGTGTGAATGGACAACGGTTAAAACCGTACATTGAAGGAGTCCATGAGGAAATCACCGACGGGGCCATTGTGGAAGAAATTTCATTAGTGGATCCCATATATCAAGAATGAAAAGAAAGAAAGTCTAGGAGACTATAAATCCATGAAGGTTGAGATACCTTCAGTGTGGACCGTGCTCGAACGGTCATGGTTGCCGGTCTAGTATAGCCGCCCGCCTAGCTATCCTTGGTGATGTATTATTTGGGATTACCCCGGTAAAAGTATAGATGATGGGACAAAAGTGATTGCAGGTTCTCAAGGTTTAGCCACAAAGTGTGACCTTAGAGAACTAACCTACCGAGTAACCACTCTACCCAGAAATTTCGGGAGATTTCCTTCTCTAATACATCTATCAAGTGAGCGAATCGGGGAGAAAAGTATATCTCGTCTTGTCCGCGTGAAGGACCGGTGGATAAAACTTTAAACTTGGTCGAAGTCTAGGGAAGTTGATATGCCTCCCGCAAAGGTCTTCTCTCTCTTTCTGTAAAAAGTTATTGTCTTCTAGCTTCACCGCTTGGAGACATGGCATGGATTAAGTTGAGGGATAAGGTTATTTCGTTCCACTCATTCCCTACATCCCTCTTAGCATTATTATTTTTATACTCCGAGGATGGAGTAATGTTCAAGTTGAGGGATGGGGAACACTATCGTTTTCCTTCTTTTTCGTTTCTTTTCTTTCAATTTTTTTTTATTTTCAGCATTGTAGTGTGAAAATTGTGATATATGTGCTCCCTTGATAATGTTTTGAGTGAGAACTTGCAGAAAACCAATGGAAACTCTTCAAGGACGTGCATGATCTCTTCTCAACTTACAAGGAATGGCGATTCAAAAGCCCACGTAATTATCCATTGGACCATTCTTCCATTGTGGGGTAAATCTATCTTCTTGTGGTTTTTGCATGTAGTGTAAACATTCTTTGTAGTGCATAACACGTGGGATTGAATGGAAAATGATCTTAGGCATTGTTTCATTGATTAGACCCACCAAAAATTTTAATTTTTATGTTTCAATGAACACTTGCTACCCCCTTGAGCCCAAAACATCTTTTATTTTGCATTCGTATCCTATTCTTTGATATTGAGCAATTGGTGAACCCCGTAACATGGGAAAGGAAATAATCCAAGGATGAATTTGATCGCATGAAACTCGTATCTCGGAACAGGTTGGACTTCAGAATGGATGTATGGGTGTGGAGAAGGTAAGTAAAACAGGAGGTGGTCTGAATTGGTGAAGACATGTTGTGAAAATCATGCGGAATGGGGAGAAACAGAAAAAATTGTAGTCTGGGAAATTCTGAACCAACCATAACCGGTTGCGGCCATTTCTAGCGCAACCGGTAGCGCCTCAAGGAATTTAAAAAAAATATAGATATATAAACAAGCCCAGCTCGCAACCTCAGCACAACCGCTAGGTGCAGAGCTGGGCAGAGGCGATTCTGGAAAAAAAAAAGCGAACCACCCCCACCAAACTCTCTTCTATCCCTATCGTCTATCATCTCTCCTTCTCTACCTCACCCCCTACCTCTCTACTACACATGGAACCCACAGACCCATCAGAACCCTCAGGGAAGATAACCGGGACCCAGGAATTGAGCAAGTAAGTGTTTTCTTGCTTTGAATGTGTGTGAATTGAAGTTGTGAAAGTAATAATGGAGGTTTGTGATTAATGGTGAACTGAATTGGAATATTGAGGAGTGGAATTTGTTTTCTGGGCATTCAGCAAATTTTCACAGAGGCGTAACCGGTTACGCCCAAAACTAGCATAACCGGTTGCGCTATGGGCAGATTTCTGAAAAATGACATTTTTACAGGCAATTCAAGCGGAGAACAAAATCTATTGGCACCAAAACGTCTGTACAACCATCATCTTCTGCAGATTCCTCCGGGGCATAGTCTGAGCTTCCAGTGCCTTCAGTTCTTATTCAGGAACCCATTCCAGACGTTGCCAATATCGATTCACTTGATATGGATACTTCTATTGACTTATTGCCACCTTTGCATGAGGAGCAACCACTTCCATCTCAGTTACAGGGCGAGATCACTGATGCTAGTCTGATGATTATTCCAGAGATTCATACAGAGTCTATCCCACAGCCCACTGCAGATCCTATTCTAGAGCCCACTGCAGATCCTATTCCGGACACTACCACAGAGCAGGCCACAGTACCACCAGCTACAGAGCCTACAACTGAGGATCAGCCATCCTCTTCAAGGAAAAGGAAGCAGGCCCCAACATTGATCCTACTTCCATATGGACTTCATCCGCAGGATACATCACATCATCAGAACGAACATAGGGCCTAGGATCGATTGAAGAGCTGCAAACAGTAGAGACATTAAGCGACGCCCCATTGAGGAACCCAGCTTTAAATGTGCCACCCTTAGATTTTACCGGGCATGAATTAGGAATTAGGATGGGCGCGATTGGCGATCCAGGATCAAAATGAGGATTAGGCTGATTAGTGGGCTCCGAGCCCCCACTCTTCCCTTTAATCATATCAGAGTTGATCTGCTCAATTATACCAAATTGACCCGAGCCATTATCCTTGTTGCTTAGGACAATTTGAGCTTCGATTTGCACCTCAGGAGGCCTGCCGAATAGGCCAGAAGAGCTGCGAACCACAGGATCATTTTCCTTGACCCTATTATTCACACACGCCAAATTAACAATACGCCCCACCTGCATATCGAACACACCATCCGATTGGTCCTCCTCAAAACCCTGTAAAAAAGAAATTTTTTTTGATCCACTCTGTAGGCTTTCACTATCATCGAAAAGGTTATGCTCAGAAGGACACCTCAAAGCTGAGCCTGTCCCTCTTCTACCTCAGCAGTATCACAAAAGTGGGAAACAGCAACCCTGCTCTCCTGCTCCACAGGCTCCATAAACGAGGTGCCCAAATCATACGCGACCAACAAAGAATGGGTCTGGCCTCCTGCAACACCCTCCTGACACAACGACGAACACCCACCTCCTATTCCGGCGAAAACATCTTCTCCGGCTATCTTCTCCACCGAACCTTCCCCCCTCCTCCTAGCCCCGCCATCTGAACAGCTCTCTCCTTACTGCCTTCATCCACCGCCACCAACTCACCGGAAACCTTCACTGGGAATGGGGTTTCACCT
>NMUG010001158.1:0-18775 GCA_002855965.1 Monotropa hypopitys
CCATTGTTTTGTGCTTTATTAGTTTTAGTCTATTTTTAGTCTATTTTATTTATTTGGACCTTTATTGTTTTGGGCTCATAATATTGTGGTTAGACTCTTATTTAAACCCTAATTAGGGTTACTAGGGGATTATTGAATGATTTGATATTGAATTGATTTCTTCTTTGGCTGCTCTACTTCTTCTCTATTTTTCTTCTTCTAATCTTCTATTCGTATTATTATTCTATTTCCTGAGTTATTTGGTCCTATATCAATATTGGATAAGCTTATTTGGTTTGAATCATTGTGATTTAATTAAAGAGGATAAATGAATAAGATTTCAATGTTTAATCATCATAATAATATTTTCTTTAAGTCCATTATTATAGAAAAATGATTTTAGGATTTTCCTTAACTTGCTTCAGTGCTTTATTTATCTTAAAATGCTTATTCTAACAATGGATAATTATACTTACATTTTTACAAGTTTTGTTTTTCATGAAAAATGAAGGGGATGTCAAAACAATTCTATAGAAAAAAATGACTCAACAATCGGAGTTCAAGAGTGTCAAAACGACTCACAGGAATGAGGACAAGTACGCGACAGGTACGCCCACAGGCATACCAGTCGGTATACCGGTTCCCGTACCGGTCCTCTTATTTTTTTCCTTTGAGCCAAATTTCCGAGAGCAATTTAACTGGTATACCGGTCAGCATACCGGTCCCCTACCGGTCAAGCCAAAATGTGAGAAATGTTTGGAGGAATGTTCCAGAAAATTACCATAATGCCACCCAACGGTCATATAACGGCTAGTAGGCTCTTGAAGGTTAAAAATACATGTCAACGGCTCAAGGAAACCACAAGACTTCACTCCGACAAGTGTTACATTCATACAAGTCACCTTTGAGCTCCAAATTGTCTATTCTCTCTCTATCCTTGTATTCAATTGTAATTTTCTTTGAGAGAGAGATTTGTTTTTGCATTGTAAGGGAAGGATTGTCTTACCATTATTCTTCATTGCATTCTAGAGTGTTAGTCAAGTTCTAGAGTTAGAACTTGTGAAGGTGCTTAGCCACCCAGAAGAGCTAAGAAGGTTGGAGTGCATCCGGAAGCATCTCGAGGTGTAACGACAAGTGATCGTCCAGAAAAATCACAAGGTTGAAGCTCACCCATGCAAGAGGCTCAAGGTTGTAAAAAGTTTGGTTACCACCCTTAAGACAATCTTAATAGGGAAACCCTCATAATTTTGAGGGAGTGGATGTAGGTTGGGCATTGAACAAATTTAACCGAACCACTATAAATCTTGGGTTCCTTCTCTCTTTCCTTTGCCTTGAGTATTTGCTTCCAACCTTGTCTTATATCTTGCATTGCATCTTTATTTAGTTTGTGCTTTCATATTGTTGCTTGAAACAAACATAAGTACGAAATCTCTAACCTTGCCGTATTGCAAAACTTGAGGTATAACTGAACGCTTAAGTTTGAGTCAAACAACTCATTCTTGATCAATAGCCTAATCTTGTTTCATATCCATCTTGTTTAGTTTATATTGCTTCCGCATTGTGTCTAAGTGGTTTGGTTGAAATAATTTTAATTTAAACACATTTTTATCCCCTTATTTGGTTGCATTTTTGGGCCAACAATTCCATACATTATGTATTTTCTTTTACACGTTCAGTATAGAAATTAGATTTCTCTAGTTTTATTTCCTACAGGGATGCCACACCCCGTCCCGAAATGTTATAACATTGGCCAGCCGACACGTGATGTAACAATTAAATTACATTTTAATCCTCCATTTACTTTACAACTCCCAATGTGATACAAAATGAGATAACATCAATATTTATTTAACTTTATATATATCCAACATCATAAGGATTTCTATCATACATAAACGTTTTCAGAGTTTGCAACGTAAGTAAACTTGAACTACTTGATCCAGTAAAGCTAAACAAATAAGTACATTTTACAACAATTGAACAGTAACAACGTTAAACTATTCAAATAATACTAGCCTTCCGACTAAGGCCTCAAATCTGACTCAATGCTAGTAGTGGATCCAAGTTAAACCTGCAAAACTGGAATCCACAACCGGATTCCAGGAGAGTTCATCAGAAATAATATGAATTATTTAAAATATCAATATTTTTACCAAACTCATTCAGTGTCCATATGATAATCAATTCATCATCATTAAGTGATACATATACTACGTCTAAGGGATCCATGCCAACATCGACTTAGGTATATCATAGAAACAGACATGACCTAGTCACAACAATGACCATATAGAGATTCGACTAAAAAACATATAATACTCTACGACTATCAGGTTATACGATATAATCAACGACCAATAAGTCACAATATCAATCTCCGACTATTTAAGCCATACCAATATTTGAAATGAATAACTGAATTTGAATAGCAATAATTATTTAATTAAAGCGTATTAATTTCTAGAACAACTCACAGTAATCTTTAAAAGTTGAGAACTAATCTTTCGGCACCTCAGACATGCCTTCCTTGTCACCTGTAAAAGTAAATGTCAAAATCCAATAATTATCATAAATCCCGATGTATGTATAATATTTATGCATCTTAATATGTTATTTGAATTTAGTTACATCTTTTTATTATCTTTTAAATTATATTTTTGCCTTAAAATATTTAATCACTAATTTTTCATCAGTACCACTATATACGAATATGTCTCCTATACAAATCGATATATGATTTCATCCTTTCCGGTGTATGATTTCTAATTGTATTTCGGTATATAAATTTCCAATCATTTTGGTATGCAATTTCTTAAGGTATTTGGATATATGAGATAGTCACACATATCAGTATGTGGGACTTCACATATCGATATGTGAGCTATTCCGGTATGCTAACAACGTACACAAAGCATCAACATATCAGTATATTACTAGTTCACAGAGAACCCAGAAAGCCATTTACGAACTTCTTCGTTTTCAATCAACCCAACATCATAAATTTACAATTTTAAATGCATAATTTCGTGCTCAACTTATGCAAACAACTAAGTACATATTTTGATGCATGTATATCCTATCTATTCTTAATTTTACACAAGACTTTGTATCAAAATAAAAAAGAATTTGATATTTATCCAAAACTCAACATTTTCTTAATTCTAACCAAAAAATCTGAGATTTAAACAAAGGATAATGAATTCATGTACTTACCTCTTGACCCTTCCACATTTTCCTCTTTGATTTATCCTCAAGATTCAACTCAAAATCCAAATTCTCTCTCTAAAACCCCAAATCACCAATCTCTCTCTATCCCTCCCCGTTTCAATTTTCATGAGTAAAGTGTGTGTGTGGAGCTGTGTAGAGGTTTTGCAATGTTATATGAATACATGTCTTATAAATTTGATATGTGACAAGTTTTTATCAATTCCACCGACTGGAATTTTACATCTGGATACCCTATATATCGATGAGATCAGTGTCCAAAGAGCTTTATTTTACATTTCGGTATACCCATACTTGCATTCCGATATATTAAGTCATCCTGGGCAAAAAACCAGAAAGTTAATTCCCACACATCAATATGTTCAGTCTTTCTAGGCCAAAATCTAGAAAATAAAAATTTCCACATTTCGTTATAGTTGAAAAGCTCAATTCACATTCCTCCTTAAAACCAAGGTGTTAAGGAGAGGAAAACTTGAGCCTTGTAACCAATAGAGATGTGACATAATTAGGCGATGTGAGATACATTCCAACACACCCTCCTGGACCACAACACATGGTAGCCGGACACTCGGCACACCCGACACAGGCTCAACCATGCTCTGATACCAAGTTGTAATTTGAGGGAAAAGACTTTCTTATTGAATTGTCTATTCTATACACAACCTAGGTTTATATAGATATAAGAGAGGTAAGTAACGGAAAGAAAATAAGAAAGGAAATAAAAAATAAAGGAAAGACAATAAAGAGTGGTCAACATGACCTTTAAATAAAAAACTTAATTTAGGAAATTCCTCTCTCAATTCCAACACTCCCCCTCAAGCAGTGTTCTAAAAATCCCCCTAGTCAGCCGATTAATCCCCGATTAATCGCTAGTCGGACCCTCCCCGCCCAGCTTTTAAAGGTTGGGCGCCCACCGCCTGGCCGTCGCCGTCGCCGGAAGAAGTCGGCCGACTAATCGGGTTGGTCGCGATTAGTCGGCATTGTAGGGATTAATCGGGATTACTCGATTCCTCATGGTGTACCGATTAATCGGCAATTGCAGCGATTGGGGATTTTGGTCGGAGGAAAATTAGGGGTTTTTAGTCGAGGGGAGGGGAATTAGGGATTCTTTAGTCATTTTGTAGTCGGGGGGATTAGGAGTTCTTTAGTCATCAACTGTGTGTATACTGTGTGTGCAGTTTAATATGTAATACGTATATGTATATTTTAGTAGCCATTATTTTTTAGAGCAACAGATTGGGATTTCTTGGTAAACTGTGTACAGTGTGTGTGTACAGTGTGTTAAGTTAACTGTGTACAGTGTATGAATAATGCTAACTGTGTACAGTGTATTTAGTATCACATTGTTGTTCTTTAATCGGTCTAGTCGCTAGTCCCCCCTCGGCCGCCCGACTAGCGCCTAGCGATTTTTTGAACATTGCCCTCAAGCTGGGGCAAAGATATTAACGAGACCGAGCTTGCCAAGAGATGACTGTAGAAGAGCTGGACCAACAGGCTTAGTAAACATATCAGCCGTTTGACTGGACGAGGGAACAAAGCTTGGTGTGATGACTCATGTCCGAACTTTTTCTCTAATAAAATGAATATCAACCTCTATATGTTTAGTCCTCTCATGACGAACTGAGTCAGATGATAACATGATTGCAGATTTATTATCAAAGAATAATGTAGATGAATCCATTACTGGAAAGCCTAACTCATTGAGGAGAGAGCGAAGCCATATGAGTTCACAGGAGCCCTGAGCCATAGCACGATATTCAGCCTCAGCAGAAGACCGTGAGACAACAGCTTGCTTTTTACCTTTCCAAGAGATGAGATGACAACCCCGAAAAATGCAAAAACCAGAAGTTGAGCGTCTATCACTTTTTGAACCTGCATAATCAGCATCAGTAAAGCAGGAGAGTATTGATTGAGCTTCTTTCTTGAAGAAAAGACCAAGACCAGGACATGTCTTGAGATACCGAAGAATATGATACACAACATCCAGATGTGAAGTTCGTGGCACATGCATAAACTGACTAACAACGCTAACAGCAAAAGTGAGATCCGGCCTTGTGTTCGTCAGATAGATAAGTCGACCCACAAGACGTTGATACACAGAAGGATCTGGTAAAAGTTCTCCTAATTCCGCAGTTAATTTCTTGTTTGGATCTATAGGAGTAGAGTCTGGTCTACAGCCAAGCATCCCTGTATCTTGAAGAAGGTCAAGAGAGTACTTCCGTTGAGATAGAGAGATACCTTGACGACACCGGGCCACCTCAATACCTAGGAAATACTTTAAAGAGCCGAAAATCTTTAACATCAAAAGTCATCCCAAGAGTGTGTTTCACTTGGGTAATACCAGATGTATCATCCCCTGTAATAATAATGTCATCGACATACACAGAGATAATGGTGCATTGCCCTTTGGAGTTCCGACGAATAAAGCAACTGTGGTCAGAGTGACACCGAGTAAAGCCCATAGTAAGAACCACATCACTAAAGCGGCCATAGAGAGATTTTTGAAGACGACACACTTTCCCGGAATACTCCCCCTGAGCCCGAAAACCAGGAGGGGGCTCCATATAAATGACTTCAGATAAATCTCCATTAAGAAAAGCATTTTTGATGTCCAATTGATGAAGAGGCCAGGAATATGAAGCAGCAAGAGAGACGAGAAGGTGGACAGTAGTAACTTAGCAACCGGAGCTAAAGTAGCACCATAATCCTGACCAGGAATTTGAGTGAAACCCTTGGCAACCAAACGAGCCTTATACCGATCAATAGTTCCATCCGCTGAATACTTTACACTAAACACCCATTTGCAACCAACCGTGCGTTCGCCCACAGGGAGGGCAACAAGCTTCCATGTTTGATTATGCTGAAGGGCGTCCATTTCCGCCTTCATAGCAGCCACCCATTTAGGATTCTGGAGAGCTTCATGAATAGTTCGAGGAATATTGATCGAATCAACCTGACTTAGAAAAGACTAGTAAGACGAAGACAAACCATGATAAGACATATACTGAGAAATGGGATGGTTAGTACTAGCAGACAAAAGATAGCGAGCGGGAGGGCGACGAACACAAGTAGGATAACGAGAAGAAACAAGATCAGGAGGTATAATAGGAGATAAAAGAGAAGAAGAGATACCTGAATCCGGTGAAGATGCTGGCAGGGGAGCAGAGGGGCGGGGACGGCGAGAGTAAACCTGGGAAGGACTATTGGTGATAATAGGAGGTAATGTACCATCAGCAGAGTCAAGGATAGAAACAGGACGAGGCAGAGGTGAAGTACTGACTTCATTAGGCTCTACTGGTGTGTGACCTGTAGGAGAGAGAGAACCAAAAAAAGGTATTGTTTCTAAAAACGTAACATCCAACGAGTGATAGACATGTCGAATGACAGGATCAAAACATCGATACCCTTTTGACATAGAGGAGTACCCTAAAAACACACACCGAATAGCCTTATTGTCAAGTTTTGTACAGTTAGGACTCCTATTTTGGACAAAATAGGTGCACCCAAAAACTCGAGATAGAAGAGGAAACAAAGTGGTAGACGGCTTAAGAATATGAAGGGGTGCCTTGCCATTAAGAACACGACTAGGCGTACGATTAATAAGATAAGTGGCAGTGAGGACAGTCATGTGCCAAAAGTATTTGGGGACGTTCATCCCACACAAGAGACAACGAACTACAGCCATGATGTGGCGGTTCTTGCGTTCTGCCACACCATTCTGTTCAGGAGTATAGGGACAAGTAAGGTGTTGAAGTATCCCATCTTTGTTAAGAGCAGCCCTAAAGTCATCAGTGAGGTATTCACGACCATTATCAGACCGTATATTATGCACAACAGTGTGATATTGCGTTTTAACCATTTGTAGAAAATTTTTAAAGTGAGTAAAGACTTCAGATTTTTTCTTCATAAGATAAACTCATGTGCAACGAGTGTAATCATCAATGAATGTGACATAATAACGATGCTGAGATATGGCCATGACAGGAGAGGGTCCCCATACATCAGAATGAATGAGGTCAAAGGCACCTGGGGATGCATACGTGGAATATAAGACGTGCGAGTATGTTTTATACAATTTACAAACCACACATTTAAAATCAAACACTTTGCTTGCTTTATTCAAGGGTGGGAATAACCAACACATATATTGAAAATTCGCATGTCCAAGATGGGCATGCCACAATTCTAAAGTGGTAAGATTAAAGACATTTATTAGAATCTGGGAAAACAGGATTATTCGAAACTGGTAAAACAGATGCTTGTAAACTAGAGGACACCCTGGAAGATGCGGGATCGCCAAAGTAATAGACACCATCACGCTCATACCCCTGCCAAAAATCTTCTTCGAAGCCAGGTCCTGCAAGTAGCAGCAAGTAGGTAAGAACACAACAACACAATTAAGATTTTTAGCAAGACAATTAACAGAGAGAAGATTATAGGCAAAGTTAGGAACGTAATACACAGAAGAAAGAAGGATATTAGGTGACAAACGAGCATCACCATGACTATGGATAGGAATAGATGAGCCATCCGCAATGCAAACAGATTGAGAAATTTGAGTAAAGGAGGATGTAAAAGACGAAAGCTCACCGGTCATATGATTATTGGCACCAAAATCCAGAATCCATGTGGATTGGGCTGACTTACTATGAAGGGCGGTTGGATTACCTGCAGCAACAGTAGCAGTAGGCCCTGAAGAGGAAGAAGCTCCTATGCCCATATGTGACTGAAGTTGGGTGATTTGAGCCTGAGTGTGGTCAATGCCTTGTGGGATGGGAGTGAACACAGTTTCAACAATATTACTAGTACGAGGGGCTCCTCTACCACGACCGGAGGTACGTTGCCGATATTGTTGCTTTAATTCAGGATGAAGATCGAAGCAACGATCAATAGTGTGACCTATAGTGCGGCAATGTGGGCAAAAGAGACGATTACCACGAGTGCCTCCAGGACGAGAACTAGAAGGAGCAGCAAAAGCCATTTGATCAGGAATTGAAGACATTTGTTCAGAAATAGGAGAGGGTAATAGGATCCGACGTCGTCGCTCATCTCCATCTACAGTGGCAAAAGCCTCATAAAGAGAAGGCATAAGAGTGGTATTTAGGATCTGGGTTCGAAGAGCTTCAAATTCTGGTTTTAATCCCATTAAGAATTGATAAGTGTGACGACGATCAAGGCGCTTAGACTCAATAGCACCATCTGTAGGAAACTCACTAAGGGGCTCATACTGAGCGAGCTCCTCCCATCGGGTCTGAAGATATCCAAAATAATCAGCAACTATAAGACCCAAGGTTGCTTGGGAGGCATGAGAAATATCCCGATAGGGTTCAAAAATGCAAGAGTCATTGTGAGCATGGGCATACATTTTGGTGAGGGCTGTCCACAGACCATGAACATATGATAGACACGTTCCTCCATAGAATTAAACATCCAACCAAGAATGATACAGTTGTCGGTGTACCACTCTTCATATTGAGGATCCGTTTCAAGAGGGGTAGGAACTTTGTTAAGAAGCCATCCAATCTTACATTTACCACCAAGATAAAGACGGAAGGAGCGAGACCGGGCATGAAAATTCTTGCCATTCAATAACACATTTGTTACATGTTGAGCCAGTGTAGAATGTGAAAAAGATAGATCTGTGCGAGGAACTGGAGGGTCACTAGGATTTGTAGTGTTATGTTTGCCATTATGTGCCATTGATTGGAACAAGAACAGGGGACTCGGCTACTGACGACGGGGTAACTTGATAGATGGTTACCCGGACAGAAGACAAAGAGAGACAAAGAGAACACACGAGTTTTAATACATTGTAGAGATGCCTTACATAAGAGAAGACGTTAGCCGCAGATCAGATGGCTCAGGGGATGATGGAAACAGTCGGAGGATGGCACGAATGGTGGAGACAGACTTTAGCCGTAGACTGTAGCCGCAGAGTGTGGCGCTGGTGGCAGAGAGGGGCGGCAGGAGACAGCCGGTGGAGACAGCGAACGCAGGCGGTGGAGGATGGCACATGCGGTGGTGGAGGTTGGCGCAGGAGGATGCACAGGCGGTAGTGGTCGCGAGTGGCAGAGGGTGGCGTGAGTTTATGAGGATGAAGACGGGATTGAGGCAACCGGCGAGGATAGAAGAGCCGGCGGCCGGTGGCCGGCAATGGGAGGCGTGATCAGAGGGTGGCGGCTAGGGTTAGGACAAGAGAGAAAAACGGGAGTGGCGGCTAGGGTTAGGAGGAGGGAGAAAAACCTGGCTCTAATACCAAGTTGAAAAGCTCAATTCACATTCCTCCTTAAAACCAAGGTGTTAAAGAGAGGAAAACTTGAGCCTTGTAACCAATAGAGATGAGACATAATTAGGCGATGTGGGATACATTCCAACAGTTATATTTACTCCCCCTATTTCGGTATATAGCACTTGAAACTTAATATTTCCAGATTTTCTTAATTGATTAAAATTTAATCAATTTTAGCTTTTGAATTATTTTTCTACTTCCACAAAATCTTTATAAACATCATTTATCCTCATTCAACATGCTTATTCATATCCAAAACATGACATATTCATGCAAATACTTAATTAAATATTAAATTAAATTAAATAAATACGGAATTAAAGAAATTAAATATGATGGGTGCTACATGGGATGTTTGTGAGTATACCTGGTCTACCATTTTCTGTTTAAGTGGGGGCTTTTTTAAGCTTGTAATATCTATTTGCAGGATAAATTTGGAAACCTAATAGGCTTTGATTTTAGTATTGAAGATTGATTTCACGCAGCTAATTGTGATTTTAATTTCAAGTACGTGGAAGTGAGTTGGTCATAAACTAGTATCTTGAGGATTTGTTTATCAGCGCCTCTTACTCTTTTTAGAATCCTGTACTTGAGTCCTTAGGTGTGAGAAACTTCTTGAAGCTATAGTAATGGGGTTTGAGTATAGTACATGATTGTCAGATACATTCTTAAGCTATTTCAGACAGCGTTCTGATCAAGGGTTTAATATTACCCAAGAAGCTGGAAGAGGTTTACCAGTGGTTTGATAATATTGAGCACACGTGAATAGGAGATCGACTTTAGTGCTAGATGTTGTACCGTGGAAAGGATATTAATCTATACAGACCAGAAAGTGCTATTCATTTAGGTATTTTTACACTTTCTTTAGATGCTATTCATTTGGCATTTATGTTTTTTTATGCTGGGTTTTCTGTTGGGCAGGATGATAAAGAGAGTATTACTGTTATAGCATGGACTATGGAGCAGTGGACCGAATGAAATCTGTTTTACACTTGAAGTGTGTTAATGGTGTCCAATTATATGTCGCTGAATGATAAATCAGTTCTTTCAGCAGCTGCAATTGGTGTTTTATTGCATGCGAATATGATTTAAGCTTTATTTTAGTGAGTGTGGCTTGCAATTTCCCGTAATTGGTGAAACTATGAAAGTTCTGGAATTGGAGGTTGTGGGGACCGAGTTGTTTGCTTTGTAAAAAATTGCTTCCCCGGCCCCGCCCCCGGGCCCCGGCCCCTCCCGATGTCCAATTCTGGATCCGCCACTGCCCGTGAAGTACGGGCCACAATAGGACAGCTTTTACCATTGCAAGTAGAGGGCCCTTGCTTTTTTTTATTGAAAATTTAAGGATTCAAGTTCCGGCATTTTTAGTGGTCAAAGATGCCAAAACTTGAAGTTGTATTGTGTTGGAAATAGCAGTGTGAAGGCATTGGCCCTTGGAAGATCCAAGGGGCAATCATGTCAGTTGGAAGGTCCCAAGGGGCAACCAACCCATGTGCTACGTTACTTTTTCTTCTTTTAGCTTTTGCCCCAAAACCTGGTATTGGAAACCTTCATGTCATTTTATTGGGCATTGCTACCCAATCCCAGAGTATGTTCTGTTGTATTTATACTAGCTCCTGTTGAGAGGTTTAGGATAACAACAAATCTATGCTATCATCACATTCTGTAAATTTCGTTCTTGAGAGAGCCGAGCACTTGATTAGTTCGCAAAGGCTGTATTTGTGGTGTTCCAAAGGCAATGGTCCGAGAACCATCTTATCCTGGAAGATGGACACCGACGAACCTCAACACCCACCGGAGACGGTGAATCTGTTTTAAGGACAGAGCCAAGCTCGATTTGATTTACATTTTGAGTTTCATTTCTTTCTTGTAATTCAATTCTGTTATTACATCATTTATCATTGAATGAAATTATTCTTTGGAAGATCGATCGCCTCATATATATGTATATATTTTTTCCATACATATTGGTGAACTATTGCATGCATCTTTATAAATTATAATGAAGCTACTCTTGTATTATGCCCTATCTTTGTAATAGTAAGAGGGGTTGTTGCTAGGTACAGTACTAGGACTCTTGAGGAAGTAAGGAAGTAGCCATTGCATTTCTTAAGCATTTTTTATTTCTGGGTAAGCCCAAATTCTTCAGTGTAAGTTTTTGTTTGAAGTTTTGGGCTTGATCTGATGCCGGCTTTAATATGTAGCATTATCATGACATTCACATTTTTGCTTCATTCTGTGTTGGTGACGGAAGTTGGATCTATTTTGTTCTTTGTTCTATTTTTGTGCTTTTCAAGTGGCTGACCTCAATTGATTTGGACACAAGTTTTAATTTGGTTAGGGATGTTTTTATCTTTTTGTTTTTGTTTTGTTTCGTGCATGTCCTTTGTCAAGATACATTTTCAGGTTATTTTGCATATCATAGATGGAAAAGTTGGTCAAATATCTTTATGGGGACTCAACCATGTAGATGCATTACTTTGGTTTTCTATGAAAGTCCATGGAATCATTGATCAACTGAAAGATGTGCTGCTAGTTTTAAAACACAATTTTTCTGCAACACATCTGCTTGCCATACTCATTTCTCCCTCTCTGTTTCATGTTTGTCTATGCGCTGATTACTTGCACATTTTGTTTCGTGCTTCGAAGGTCCTGATTAATGAACATTTGATGGTTTCTGGTCAGGTGCAAAATCAAATCTCCCAGTCATGAGTCAGTCTGTATTCGCCTCTTTAGCCCATTTCACATCTATTCAGTATCAAGACATGCTTACGTTGCTAAAAACTTGAAGGGAAATTTCTTTACCTTTTGTATTTCTGTATCGCTCCTTGGTTCCGTGAAAATTAGGCAATTCGTATCTTAATTTACCGTGGAGATTTCCATATGTGAAGTTGGGTTCAACTCTCGGGAAGGTTGTCATTATCACTCCTAGACTCTGTTATAAGCAAAGAGTTTGTATAGCGAATACGAATTTGTTTCCCGTTTTGCCAAAATTAGCTTATGCCAAATGGACAATTCCAATGTAAATTGATGTTGGCGAGTGATAAAAATTACTAGTTTGTTTTGCACACTAAAAGAGGGTTCAAAAGGGCACCTGAATACGTCTCTCTTCTAGGACTGTAAACAAACGGTGATGGTTGTTTAAACTTGTTTTTGCCAAGTTATTGATTTAAAAGCCAAGTTATGTTGGTGCAAAATAGTGAAAGATGGAATATGACAATGATAAAAGAAATGCTTTGAGCCACGCTAAAGTATTGCTTTCTGAAAAACAGTGTTTGCCCCCACTAGTAAGTGGCACCGGGTTACAACAAACATGTTTCGGGGATATAACAAAGCAGTATTCTGCTTGTGTCTGCACAGACGAAGGACAGACTGAAAACAAAATCAAAGAGTTGATAAAAGCTGAGTAACTGTAAACTCGTTTTTGCAGACAAATGGATTAACAGTTGACAAAGAAGAATAGATAGAGAGTTATATTTTTCGTTGTTCGTAAATTAGTGGGCGATAGTAGTTTAAATAGAGATGTTAGTGCCTTTTGGGAAAAAATACTTCTCTTTAAAATAGATGCCTTTTAGAATGGAATGCCCTTGAAAGATGTCTTTTGGAAAAATATACACCTCTTTGAAAAAACACACATCCTGCATGAAACACTGCATCACTCCGACGTATCTTTTTGAAAGTATACATCGTTTTGAGGGACATGTCTTTTAGAATGGGTTACACCCATTTGAAAAGACATATTCCATGAAAAGACATACCTCCTCAAAAAATTGGTTACTTTTATATTCATTTAAAGTCATTTATTTTGATAAATCTCAACAATCCCCCACTATTTACAAAATAGGATGAAACCTCGGTTCGAATTAAAAGACTTGTACATCAATGATGGTATCTCACGATTTGAACCATCACCTAGTGATAACACATCAAAGTCTATCGGAAAGAATAGTAGATCTGTCTTTGAACTAGCGATCCTTGAATGACAACTGGACATGTCTCATGCACGCATCTTGCCTGATTTTGTATTCAAAAGTTGCCGATATGTGGATTGGCCGTGTGTCTATATTCTGATTTCATGAATGCTCTAGAGTTCTGATGGAAGGACTTTTTCGGTCGTTCATTAAACGGAAAAGCTTTCGCCAAGCATTAATAATTTATAAATACGAAAATACTACTCTAACTAGTAGAGCGGCAAGTCCGAGGTCGATTCATAGAAAAATATCAGAGTTGAAGATGATTACTTTGCAAAGAAGTTTAGTTTTGCGTTAGAAGCATTAGGACGCTAGCCTTTTTGTTTTTGATTGATAAAACTTAACAAACTAAAGCATAAAAGAAAGTAAAAAAACAAGTTAACTAAGCGGAATGACAATGAGGATTCTAACACTTAACCTAGGCTAATGAATGGCTACTCCAATATCCATGATGACACGAAAGAGGGATCACGACATCTTATGTCGATGGCCCATCAAATAGGTCGACAACCCTTGGTTGGACCCGAGGTGAGAATTATATGCCCCTAATCCCTATGAAACCTCAAGACATCATTTCTATAGCAATTGGGTGGGTTTTAGGTGAATTCATTCACTTAGGCATTTTATCGAACACCTAGCGGGACATCGCTACAAGCATGCGTCGTGCCATCTTATGTCGATGACGCATCAAATAGATTAATACCACTCGGCAAAGACCCTAGGTGTGAACATCCTACACCCTAAGCCACTAGATTTTAAGCCTAATTTTGGAGCATTCAAACACAAGTCTAGGCCGGGGTGCGAGTTACCCCATGGCCAATCCAACGAGGCTAGCCCTCCATTATCATTATACTACAACTATATAAGCAATAAACACGAGAAAAACACAACATTGAAAATAGAATTGAAATTTAATTAAACACAAGTACATAAATAAATTACATCAAAAGATAGAGGGAAAATTCCTTACGTCGTCAAAGCTTGGAAAAACCTCCGAAATTCATGAATGCACCTCAAATGAGGGAGAAGAAGAGGGGGAAGAGAGGGAGACTCTCAACCCCAAAGAACCCTAACAAAACATAAAACATTACCTAATAATTCAACAAAATCGAACTACAAAACATATATATACTCCCCCCACCAAATAATTACAAAATTACCATTAATGAGCCATTTCCCACAGCTCTGGACATCCTAGACCGGTCTACTAAAAATGGGTGGACTGGTACACGTTTTTGGTTTAGCCCTCTGCTGCTCCTAGACCGGTCCACCTAAAACACATAGACTGGTCCACGTTTTACAGTTTGGCAGATTTTTCTTTGCTTCACTTTGATGCATCTCGTCGATGGCTTTCCAACGCCATATTATAAAGGGCAATCGGAACTACACATCAAAAGTTATGCCCATTTCTCCGACGCAGTGGCATGGGCATGGCTTCGTTCTTCCGGTAATTGGATCTTCTAGAAATTGGCACCCTTGGTGCTTCCTTGTTACTCTTGACTTTATCAAATGACTCGAGATGGATCGGGGACTTCTGGACTCGTCCGGGGAATGCTAAACAAGCTGTACAAAACACCAAAAACTACCAAAACAATATTAAACGCATGTGCAAGAACAAAGCTAAACAAAAAACAGCTAACAACAAAAATTAACTAAAAGAAGTTAGATTGACACACACAAACTACAATATTGTGTGCCAATCACACTCCCTAACTTATCATTTGCTAGTCCCGAGCAAACTTACACTACGACTCGATCTAACTAACAACGAAAAAATGAAATGGATAGGTCCTTTAAACCCCCGGGCTGCCCCGGTAGGACGAGTGAGGTCTCGTGAGGGTTTTCAGCAACGATAACCCACAAAATGCAGTAAATTTCTTAAACATGGCATGCCAAAATATGCAAGTCAAACTCAACAACAAAAAGAAAGAAAAATAGATCCTAGAGAATTAGTGTGGGCAAACTAAGTTCAAGAATACTAGCAAGTGTAAAAATAAGTCATGGCATCAAGATTAACGTGTACGTGCAAGGCTTTTCATCGTAAGTGAGACAACAACACAAAAGTCTATCCGGACCGAGTCTCGACTTCGATTCTCACCGTGTCATGCACTCAACAAATAAGACTCTTCAAAACATGGGTACATATGTCAAACTCTCATATGTGCGAGCGGAGGATATGTATAATGTAAAACAAAAATATTCCGCACATTATGACACAAAAGAAAGCTCTATATAAGTGGATATGATCTCATGACTAGAAATACATCGCAATGAGACTTTTTCTTCTAGGCTAACATGCTATAAGTGATTGCCGAACTATAGGATTAACTAGGACTTTATTTCCGGTTATATCGTTAGGTAAAGGAAAAACTGTGTCGGACACGTGTCAGATACGTGTCGGATACGTATTGGGCTAAGGATGAACTTTTAGTACTTGAGAATAGGTGTATGAACATATGTAGAGGGTAAATTAACATACAGGGCCCTCGTAAACCAATCAACTCCTCATTTTATTTACTTTTCAACTCCACCATTAATTTTCTCAAACTCCAATATTTTTTCACCAATGAAGACTATTTGTTTCTTCTTTTTACAATATATACGGTGACACCCCCCAACATATTTGTTTCCCAATATTTTTCTTTTGATACTTTTTCTTTGATTTTTCTAAGGAAATGGAGGGATGGTATATCAACAACAATGAATACGTAAACAAAAACCGCCTTATAACTCCAAGTACATATTCAACATGATTTTTTCACCTATTCTCAAGACAATATGTAAAATTTGAGGCTCAGTCAAGAAATGGCTCATGTAAGGGGCTCAAGTGGGCTAGCAAGGGGTATTTTGCAAGAAAGAAATGAATCAGCACAAAAATCAAAGATTGTCTAAAATCCTTTTCTAAGTCCAACAACAACCGTATATGCTAAACCAAAAGATATGTAAATGATAGTGAATTCCCAATGCTAAACAACAAAAATAATGAGATCAACAATGAGTATTTTTGTATTCGTGACAACTTAGAGTTCATTTGACACCACTCTAAGGAAGATAAGGCACTAAACTCATATGGGCGTAAGTCTCCACTAAACTAGCCTTCAAGACAACCGAGGAGCGACTCACAAGCGACATCAGCCTATTCTTTTCCGTGAAGTGCAAAGAGGTTAAAAATAGATGCCAAAACAATTTTTTTTCAACAAACTATCAAAATGAACTAAGATGCCACTTACAAGTCTATTCAAGACTCAACAAGTTCCTACTCATGTTAAAGAGTTAAATTTGCAAATCCCAAAATCTATGCATAAAGCAATCCACTATTTACACTACCCTAACTAACTGAGTCTGTCACGTGGACAATGTGAGATATACTTTTCTCCTTGCCTCAAAAGAGAAAATAGAAGCATGCGGCTATACTAGACTATCAGAATCAAATTTTGAAAAGTTTTCTAGACTCTAAAATGAGACTAAAAATAAGAAAATAAGCATAAATAAGGTACAAGTATGGAAACATGCGCCACTCCCCCTAACTTAAAATGTGCAATGTCCTCAGTACATAAGACAATAAAAAGAGAAAGAGCAATGTACCTCCGGGGTGGTGCAACCACCCTAACCAATCATTATCTCAAGTCGTCAATGGCAATGCACACAAAGCTCCAAGATAGACACAAAGAATCCTGCAAGACTAACAAGCCGAAAACAAACTACAAGATAAACAATTAGTCCAAAATTTGCTTGTTAATGGAAGTCAAGCGTGCAACATTGATGCAAAAATAAAAGAAAGGTGAATTCTCACGCGATTCTATACGAGTAGTACTTTTCTCCCCACCATTCTCACATAGTAGTGTACTAAAGAAGGAAATCTCTCATAATTTTGGGGTAGGTCGCTACTCAACAGGTGATGCCTCTCACTCTTTGGAGAGACACCCCAATCGGCTTTCGCTTCCATCCCTACTCTGCCGAGGTAATCTCAGGTAATACACAACTAAGACTAGAATAACGGGCGGCTATACCGGACCGTCCATAGCCATTCGAGCACGACAAACACTAGAGCTATCCCAACCTCCAAGGATTTATTGTCTCCTAGACGTTATTTAGATTTTTCATATTTAAAAGAAATAAAGTGCAAAAAACAAAAGAAAGGTATAGAAAAGAAAGGGTAATAGAAAAAAGAACCATGTCTCTAAGAGGCGGTAACAATCGAGAAAACAACCCTCCAAATTGGAGGATCACATTGATATGATGGCCTCCCTGGGGGCCGTAGCATGTGGTGAACCAACTCACCCCCTTCTTAAAGTATTGTAGCCACCCAAGTCATAAAAATAAGTACTTGGAGTATAAGGGGGCTTGGCGGCGCTTGAAAAATGGACATCCAATCATTCTACCAATACGAATGACATTGAATTCTAAGGCCTTGACCATATAGATAGAACATGGAACATGACTCGATAGGAGTCGGTCAACACCAAGGAAATCAATATAATCTAAAGAAAGCACAGGAGGTGGTGGTAGAAGTGCACAACAAGTGTGGGACACATATGCAACGGGAAGTGGAAGCTCATCCCTAAAAGTGGACTCCCCAAGAGTATCAATGGAAATAGGTGCAACAAAGGCACTCTCAACAACCTCTTGGAGAATACTATGCAAATAAGGCTCCATGGCTAAAAGGCAAGCAACAATCACAATTTCACTACCCTTACAACCTGCCTCAAGTTCCTCATCACTCGAGTCATATAGATAACTTACCAATTTCTTTTCAGTAGGAGTGAGAGGAGTGTCATTTTTACAATCGGGGAGCGACCCCATCTCGGCTTGGATCATGTAGAGGGTAGGAGAAATCTCCACATCCGGATTCTCAAGGAAAGCAACCTCCTCGGGGGTAAGACATGCCTCCTCCAAGGGGTGGGTGTGAATGGATGGCTCAAAAAGTGGGACGTAAAAGTCCACTTGACATGAAGAATTGTAAGCCGTGATGTTATCACAACTTTGAAGAAAATGTTGCAATGTGTCCTTAAGAAAGGATGGGTGCGGTGGTTGGGATACAAAAATTTCCTCCAGAGGACAATGATCATATGGTTCCAAGGGTGGCTCCGAATGATAAGACTCGGGGTGAGCCACCATAATAAAGTTGGGAACCAAATGCGTATTGCAACCTTGAATAAATGTTTGCAAAACATTTTCCAAGGTATTTGTGCGGCCACTTTGGAGAAATACTTGCAAGGTATTCTCCAAGGTGTCCGAAATCGTAGATTGGTATGCATAAGGGCCCTATTGGGACCATTGCTCCACGACTTGTGAAATCGGCTCCGGATGATAA
>NMUG010001159.1:0-18773 GCA_002855965.1 Monotropa hypopitys
CTGGCCAAGGCCACCCAAAATGCTACGGCGTAAAATTGTGCTAAGACACAGCTCAGCTGATAAGCTACGACACATCTGAGCATCTAGCCAAGGCCACCCAAAACGCTACGGCGTAAAATTGTGCTAAGGCACAGCTCAGATGATAAGCTACGACACAGCTAAGCATCTGGCCAAGGCCACCCAAGCTACGACGTGAATTTGTGCTAAGGCACAACTCGGCTGATGAGCTACGACATGGCTAAGCACAAGGCTAAGGCCACCGAAAATGCCACGACATGAACTTGTGCCGGGGCACAGCTCGACCTAGGCTTCACAATCAGTCATGCCAACAGCAAGATAGAAAAGGCAATAGGTGACAAGTGAAGAGCTCAAAATATCTGAGCACATCACTTGGGAGAAGAGGTCAAGTAAGACAAATAGAAGAAACGTGGAAACACGTAGTGCGACAACATACCAACATCACCGGATTATTAAAAAAAATCAAAGCAAGCTTTGGGTCTAAGTACAAAAAAGTCTTGAGGCAAATTTAAAATCTTATTACAAAGTCAACAAATAGGGCCCTAGTCAATAACTAAGGTGTCTGGAAAAATTCCAACATCCTCCTGGTTGACTTGTGCGCCTAAGCTATTGGGGACCATCGCAATGTCCACGACCTCCTCACCATGAACAAGGTTTTCCCCGACACTAGACGCCCCTGTAGCAGCCACTTCTCCTGTCGGGGCACCCTCCCTGCTTTCCTCTTCTTCACCACCGGCATTACCGTCGTCAGCAACCTAGGCATCCCTAGCCACATCACCTAAATTAAAACCGGGGACGTTAATGTTTACCCCCATTTCATCGACCAACAACTCAAAATCGAAAAATCCAGATCTGAATGGTAAGTGGAAGCAGCCTCCTTCATCGTTTCAGCACCCTCATTAAAATAATGATGGATTCTTTGCTTGAAATTGTCCGACTTAACCAATGTTGTGACTACGGCCGCCGCTATATCGTCTTTCATCTGTAGAAATGCCTCAGACACCAGGTATTCTTCGATAATCTTCTCACGACTGGCTAAGGGAGCCTCGGAACACTGAGCCTCGAGGGATAGGAATTTGTTTTCCCAGTCTTTGGCAGCAGTTTGAAACTGCTCGACGAGATCTTTGCTGAGTTTCAACTCATCGTTCGCCTTCTCCAGTGCCTGATTGGCCGTAGCCAAGCCCAACACGGCGGCATCCCGAGCTGTGGTCACCTCCGAAATGAGCGCATCTGACGTCTCCTGGGAGAACTTGATCTTACTAAGATCCCTCGTTAAGGAGATGTTGTTGGTTGTTAAACTCTGGTTCACCGTCTCCAACTCCGCTTTCTTGTTGGAAAGAACGGTTACTTGTATGCCTAGAAATTACATCCAGATTATGGCATGCGCAAAGGATAAAACACGTCAGAGAGTTTGAAAACAACACGGGAGTGAGGTAATGGGGAACGCAGATTGTAATCCTACACCTTTCCAAGTTCGAACAAGCCAACCTTGTAGAGGTCAATGGGGTCAGTGGCAGACATGACTTTTATGTCAGGAGGCTGAGAAAAGTGCCTAATCTTTGTCATCGTCACCTCTGGATCAATGAGACCAGAGAGACCCCGGCCTCAACCCGGGTCGAGGGTGTAGCAGAAGTAGATGGAGAAGGTAAAGCGGTCATAGGTTTATTTCCATGGGCCTTACTTAGAGTCACGGAGGTCTTCTTCAAAGGAGAGGCACCCTCTTTTATGACAACCCCTTTCCTAGGAGCTGTGATGTCGAGAAGAGCCACAACGTCAGCTTGCTTATCCTCCACCCTCCTCTTCTTCAAGGGACGTCCACCGACCTTTGAATCGGCAGGATCCTGTTGTTTCGACATTTCTGGGAAGAAAAACCCGAAAACAGTCAGAATTATGTGATTTAAAAGATGTAGCGAGAACCACACCAAAGTTTAGGTACCTCTTTCCAGTACGAGAGCCTTGTTTCCTACTTCCGATCTCAAGAGATGGGTAGCCAGAGACTCTGACAAAACAAGGAGGGAATACTTGTGAACTGGATGACCCCGAGCTCTGGTCACTTCCTCCATCCTCTTCTCAGATACAGTCACGCGTTCTCGACTTAACGAGTTAAAGAAAAGAGGTCAGAGTCACACACGATGAGGGTACGGTTTATTAGAAGCATATATCAAGAAAAGAGGTTAGGGGCTCACTTTCAACGGAGGGGAAACCCCACTGTCCGCATATGGGATGGCTCTTATTTTATTCCCAGGAGTAGAACTCCCAATCTGAGCCCCTGACGAAAAAGAATTTGTCCTTCCACGATTTTTTGGATGAAGGGAGGTCTTTGACCATATCCTCTCCCTTATCTCTCTTGGAGAAATACCACCATCCGCGGGTCATGGGACTTTCTTTCAAGTTGAAAAGATGGAGGAAAAACCCTCAAGGATAGCGGGGACTTGCCTCCAGACGAGGCACTCCACAAAACAGCGCAACCAATGAGTGTCCTCCAGGCATTAGGGGTCAGTTGCCCCTTAGCAAGCCAAAAGTGTGCCAGGATCTCCCTGGCCACAGGAGTAATGGGGATACACATCCCTTCTTCCAGAGCCCCCAGATAAATGCATGCCTCATTTGAAGCACTAGAACAGGCTCTCTTGCCTTTCCGAGGCACACGAAGTTGTACGTTGGCCAGAATGTCGTATTCGTCCCTAATCAGCTCTAAATCAGACGCTGATAAGGAAGACTCGTAATTCCAGGCCGCGAACTCTTCCTCAGGGCAACGGTTCCTAATAGGTCGAGCCTCTATAGGTTCATCACTCAGGGTTAGCGCTCTGACACCTTCGCGCCCCAAAAGAGGGGCAGCTTCTACATCTGTGTCAATATCCTCCGACACAGACACGGGGGGAATCCTCGCAATTGAACTCGCCACCGTTGAGTCCGCGATTCAGCTATAGGAAAAGCAAGCAATCGATTGGGAACTAGACGTACCTATGGAGGGATTTAGGGACGAGGACCACAATGATATGAGGCGATAAGAGAGAGAGAGAGAGAGAGAGGTGATGCACTAAATGTAGCATGAACAAAGGAAAAGTAGAAGAAGAGTAATCGGTTTGAAACCCACCGTTGGAGTTCAAAGAGGTTGGACGGCTGTGATCAAAGGCGTCCCCTAGGAGATTGTGCGGGGGTTCGGATGAAGGACACGTGGTCACAACCATTTAATGCGCACACATTACGAGGAATGGTAACCGTCAGAGAAACATCCAGTTGTTCTCGACCCCCGAGCCAATCAGGAGCTCAGAAACAGGGGAGTAGCTGATAAGGAAAATAGGCTTAGAACCCATCCCAGAGCAATGACTGCAGGTCAGCTCGGGTGCACGCTCGGGCACGGCTTGTGGCCAGGGGCTTGTTAGTTACCGAGCTGGGAAGCGCAGGACATGCTAACAAATGAAGCATTGCAACGGTCATTTACTTGAATCTTAGGAGGGATATTCAGGTATACCCTCGGTCAGGGTACACGCAGTTGCTATTGCAACATCATCTCCGAGGATCGCGAGGCGTATCGCACCCGCAAGGAAGTTACCATACGTGGTTGAGATATTTAAAAGAACTACCTAGGCGCTCCCGTGAAAGCCGGGCAGGGTGGCTAGGGTTTCCGTAGGCTGACAATCGAGGTATATAAGGAAGAATTCACCAAAGGAACAGGTACGTACTAATAATTGAACCCTCTGATACTCTAAAGAATAGAATTTCTCTCTAAAACGATTATGGACTTGATCGTCGGAGGCGGTTTGAGGACACCCCCCCCTCTCTGTGTCTTCAAATCGTTCCCCCATTGCAGGTGATTGCGGTTCTCGGACGAGGAGGAGACGCTGAAGTTTGGCGAAGTTGAGCTGTGCCAGAAACTAATTCATTCGTTTTATTCCAAGGTAGATAATCTCACTCATTAATACTCTGATAAGGAGACAACTTTTTTCTAACCCTAATTCCCTTTTCACATTCAAACAAAACCACCTCACCTCCCTAGGGTTTGCAGTTCCTCGTTCCAGTTTTCATTTTCGGAGCATTAATTGGATAAGCTTTCGTCGTTCCAAATCCCTCACAACACATCCGGTCACCGTTCATCCCCTTCGATATTCATCTATGCTTCTGTTTGTCTATATGAACTCAAAATTTATATTGATTCAATTGGATAAGCTTTTGGTATGTATGTGGGGGTAAAAACTGTGATCGAGATTACCTATGTAAATGTCCAAGATTGATCTGATTTTTTGGTATTTTCTTTGTATTGATTCTTGTTTCTACGCTCACAAAAAAGAATTAAAGGACATCTTATCACTGTAGTCGGAAGGTTCTCTGATGATTAAGTTAGTTCGATAATCAACTTAATCAAGAAAAAACATTAAGTAAGAGGACAAACTCAATAGAATTGATAAGTTAGAAATCAGTTACCTACCTCTCCAGTTTGAGTCTTGCTTTTATATTGGGGTCAACCACAATCTTAGAATCATTCTGAATTACTAGTTTCTCATCAATAATCAAGATAAGATTATGACTTTTCAATCTAATCCTCTGAGAGTTCTTTCTGTTCTGTCTTTCTTTCTGATATATCTCTTCTTCTTTAAGAATACTCATTGTCCTAGTACAAATAAAACATTTCTCTTATTCTTAGAAACTCAGAATCTATCCTTTAAGCACAAGTAACTGGGACATGTGTATTAGTCATCACCCACTGGTTGACTAACACATATGCACAGCACCTGTAACGTTTTCCACACTTATTAACTTAATACAAACCGCACAGGATTGACCTAATCCGTAGTACGGGAAAACTGATTGACCCGTAGATAACTCTATCAAAAATTTACCAGCATGTGTCTCACTATATAATATCAAGATCGTACTACCAGAATGTCACGCCGCACAGGATTGATATAATCTACAGTGCGGGACAGTTGATTGACACATGACTTTATGTATTAAATATTTGTATAGCACATGTCACTATGTAAGTTTTTCCAAGAAATCCAGACTTATCCTTTTCATTGGAAAAATCCTAATTTAGCCCCACAATTGCACCCAGCTTTAACTATTTCAATCGTACAATCGTAGTGGACAAGGATAAATAGTTAGACTATATGATTTCGGTCCAATTATCGATGAAGTCCAACCCTCGTTTATATTTGGAGCATCTCTCATTAATGCGCATTAAATGCGATGGGACTAAGGCTCTTCTTGTGAAAAAACAACTTTTCGCACGTGTGTCACCCTTTCGATTTAAATAACGCATACCCCCCAATTTTGCCATTTGCACTTCTGTTTCACACGTTCTTGCAAACCAGAGCCTTCGAAAACCCTAATCCTTCCATGTCTTCTCTGATTCTCCGTTCTTTCTGTAAGCTCTTTTGATTTCCTCTTCATTTCTTCATTGTGAGTACCATTTTGTTCTTCTTTTTCACCTTCCTCAATTCAAATGGGCCATTTCGGTTCTTTTGGTAGATACGCCCCAAAAGACTAAGACATTCCGACGAGATTACAAGATCCCGGATGATGTAGTTGTTGACCTAGTTCCTAAATATTTACTATGTCCCTGTAATTGAGGTCGTAGAGGCTAGGGTGAGATTTCCTCTCCACCCTCTTCTCGAATACTTCCTATCGTATCTGAATCTTTCCTTGATGCAAGTGGCCACGAACACCATTCGCATAGTAATGGGGTGGCCACATTAATCCAAATCACTAACATCTAGATGCTCCTCTAGGAGATACTTTGTTACTATACTATAAACCACACCAAAGAGGGCATTTTGTACCTCAAAGTCCAGTCTGACTAGGGTAAGCTGGTTATGTGGCTCCCTGATTCAACCAAGGGAGACAACATTGACTTCCTAATCATGACTGGGAATTGGTAGTTTTCCCATGGAAAAAAAAGAGAATATCTTGTTCCATGTTCATACAGAGCCCCTCGTCTGTATATTCTACTCATTCTTTCTTTTGCTACTTAGTGGATGTCTAACTCTAATCCTTTTTCCGTTGCAGATCCTCAGGTGAATAGAACCTCTCTCCACAACAAGTTCTCCAAACATAAAGAAATAAAAAGGCCCTAACCTTTGGCCTTCCCACCAGACAACTTATCGACCACTTCTATGACAACCTTCTAGGGTATCAGCCGTACTACAATGGATATGGTGGAGCAAGACACCCAAGACTCATCCCAGATAATACCCCTGCACATATTTCAATGCCCTTTGGAACCCCACTCCAAGACTAAAGAGTAACTATTGTCAGCCCTAGTCCTGAAGAAGATACTGAAGAGTTCTTCAGGAAGTCAAGTGGTGGGAATCCCGTAAATCACCTATATCTGTGGAAATTGTTGGGCTCCTCCTGCACTGAAGATGGAGATTTCTTTGCTTTACTTGACTAGGATAATGACATTGATTCCTTCAACTTCCTGAATTTGTACAAAAAATGACCCCAAATCTCGATCCCCAATACCACCAAAGAAGACCACCACTATTCCTACTTCGAGACTTGTTGCTGTTAGAATTTGGATTTAATTCATGTGTACAATACATTAATTATGTGCGTTTGGGCATGTAGACGTACATGCATTGCGGTAATTAATCACAAATTATCATTATTATAAAGTTTAAGGGGCCTAATTGTAGTGATCTACTTTAAGTTTAATAGGTCACGTCATCTTATATTTAGTATGTGGTCATTTTGTAAATGTATAGAAACCCAGGGGTCTAATATTAATTTGATGGTTAATTGATATTGAGACACCCATTTGGTTATATGTAAGGGTTGTGGTCTCTTGTTGACATAAACATACTCTCTCTAGAGATTATCCATCATCCTAGAGAACGATATGAGTACGGATCAACGAGAAGACTCTCGTAACTTGGATCAAGAAATCGATCACTATGGATTAAGGTACGCTTCCGCCATGCGTTCTTAATCTCCAAAAGATTTGTGTAAGTGTGTTCTTGGATTGAATTCGATTTCCGAATTCATAAAGTTTTCCATCAAGTGATATTAGAGCCACTTATGCAAAAATCTTTTGGTGGGAATAAATTTTCGTTTTGAATTTTTCTGGGTTTTCGGAAAAAAACGTTCGATTTTTGGGAACCAATTTCGTTTTTGGGTTCTCTGATTTCAATCGATTGATACATTGTACATACACTGTTGTTCATGAATTCAGATTTTGTATGAACATAGATCTAAGGTTGAAAAAACGTATTTTTTTTTGGAACTCTTTGTTTTTGACCTGTTGTAATGAACCTTTTTGTTTAAAATCATTTTCAATTGAAAGATGAACAATGGATTCAGATCTTGAATTGCTGATCATTGGATCAATTTTGAGGAAATTGGAAACGATTTTACAGTGATTGTTTTTTTAGAAGATAAATTAAACATGAGATTGAAGTTTGATGAAGCAGTTACTCATTTTCTGTTTGAAGTTGAATCGATGAGTTTACACAGCAGTTACGTCTTTTTTATTCGAGAAGATGATGAACAGCGGTTATTTTTAATTAGCGTACCGGTACATTTTGTAGTGTACCGGTACAAAAACATTTTGTTCGAATATTTTGTTTAGCGTACCGGTACATTTTTTAGCGTACCGGTACAAAAACATTCTGTTGGAATTCTTTGTTTAGCGAACCGGTACAACTTTTTTGTGTACGGGTTCAAATTTTTATTTAGCGTGCCGGTACACTTTTAGTACGTATCAGTACAAAAATCAATCTGTCCAAACACTTTTTGCTTTTGAAAACTGGGTTAATGTACCCGTACAATGATGAACCATTACAAACTTGATTGGTTCAAACATTATTTAGTCTTTTGCTTTATTTTTCCCAACCGGTACAATATTTCATATATGCAAGAAGCATTAATAATCCAAGTAGATATTATATGGGTTTACATTTTTTATTGTTTCTTGTATAATTCATTATTATTTGTGTGGCTCATTAATGGATTCAACAAAATTTTATTTTGTTCTAATTTTAAATTATATTGATCCATTAATTGTCTTGCATTTATTTTGCGTATCATGAGCCCATTTTTGTTTATAAAATTCATAACAATATAAGGTTGCTTAATTTGAGCATGTCTAATAATTCATATTGATTTAAGAGAACAATAAGTTACCAAATTAGCTTATTTTCTAAAGGTATTCATATTGAATTATTGAGATGTGTGATTGTAATTTTATGGGAATTTTAGCTGACCCAAAGGAAGATTGATATTGCCTAATAAAATTTACAATCACTTGCGGAATAAATATGTAATGATTATTAAGTGTTCATAGTGAGTATTAAGCCGGCCCAAAAGAAGACTTAACACTTGACTGAATCTTATAATTAATGTTTGTTTTCTGCAATAAGAAAACTACTTACAAACAGACTCCCTGTCAAAAGACTAGACTGTGTGTTGTGCTTGTTTTCTTGAGATGAAATAATTGTTATGAATTTTTATTATTTAAAGTCTAAAGTTTTGTGAGCATGAATTGTTTTATGTATATTATCCATGCAGTTACCAATGTCAACACTGCTTCGATAAATGCCAACATGAACAGTATTCCATTACTTAACGGTACAAATTTCAAAGCTTGGAAAGCTAAGGTATTAATTACTCTGGGATGCATGGATCTGGACTTAGCGATTAGGGAGCCATGTCCTGTTGAGCTTACGGAGACTAGTACCCCAATTGAAAAGATGGAAATGGCTCAGTGGGATCGCTCAAAACCACATAAGTCTGATAATTGTGAAGAATGCAGTTCCTGAGACATTTATGGGCACTATATCTGATGAGACGAATGCCAAAAGGTTCCTTGAAGAGCTTGAGCAACGCTTTGTTAAAAGCGATAAGGCGGAAACAAGTACAACTTTACGTAATCTTGTTTCCATGAGGTATAAAGGAAATGGGAACATAAGAGAGTACATCCTTGAGATGTCTCATTTGGTTTCAAAGCTAAAGACACTTAATCTCATCATTTCTGATGAATTACTAGTGTATTTGGTTTTGATCTCTCTTCCACAGCAATTTAGTCAATTTGAGGTGAACTACAATTTTCAGAAGGAAACATGGATATTGAATGAGCTCATTTCTCATCTTGTGCAAGAGGAAGAGAGAATGAGACAGCAGAAAACTCAAAGTGCTCATTTGGCATCATCTTCTAAAGGCTTTAAGAAGAGAAAAGGTAAAGAGATTGCACATTCGGTCTCGCAGAAAAAGCAGAAGGGCCAGAATGATGGCATTAAGTGTTTTTTCTGCAAGGAAGCTTCTCATATCAAGAAGGATTGCCCTAAATATCATGCTTGGCGTGTAAAGAAGGGTATGCCTTTAACCTTTGTTTGTTCTGAGGTTAATTTGGTTTCTGTGCCAAGATATACTTGGTGGTTGGATTCTGCTTCTACCACTCACATAAGTATATCTATGCAGGATTGCCAGAATTGCCGAGAACCAAGTGATGATGAAAGACTCATCTATATGGGGGATGGCAGTTCAGTGGAGGTTAAAGCAGTAGGGACTTTTAAACTATTGTTAAAGACTGGTTATTATTTAGTTTTAAATGATACATTTGTGGTGCCGTCATTTATATGGAATTTGGTTTCAGTTTCTATTTTGGACAAAGAAGGTTATTTTTGGTCATTTGGTAACAGACAATGCCGCATTTCATTTAATTCTGAATTACTTGGAACCAGTTCTTTATCTGATTTTGATAGTCTATATTTGTTTGATACGGTTACCTCATACAATGAAAATCTGCATGTAAATTCAAGAGGCACTAAACGCAAATTGACAGATGAGAATTCATTATCATTATGGCACAAGCGTTTGGATCATATCTCTAAATAGAGAATTGGAAGGCTTGTGTCAGATGGAATTCTCAAATCACATAACACTACAAATTGTGAAATATGTGTTGGGTGTATTAAAGACAAACAAACAAGAGAAGATCAGGAGCTGAGAGATCTAAGGGCGTCTTAGAACTGGTACATACGGATATTTGTGGACCATTTCCCACATCCTCATGGAATGGTCAACAGTACTTTATAACGTTCATAGACGATTATTCTCGATATGGCTACTTGTATCTAATTCATGAGAAGTCACAGGCTTTGGACGTTTTCAAATTATTTAAGGCTGAAGTTGAAAATCAACTTGGCAAAAGGATTAAGTGCGTCAGATCTGACCGTGGTGGTGAATACTATGGCAGAAATGACGGTTCAGGTGAACAACGTCCAGGACCTTTTGCTAAATTCCTAGAGGAATGTGGGATCGTTCCACAATACACCATGCCTGGTTGTCCTAGCATGAATGGTGTGGCTGAGAGACGAAATAGGACCCTTAAGGACATGGTGAGGAGTATGATTATTCATACTACTTTACCAGAATCTCTCTGGGGAGAACCACTTAAGACTGCAGTCTATATTCTTAATAGAGTCCCAACAAAAGCAACACCTAAAACCCCATATGAGTTATGGACAGGTAAAAAACCTATCATTAGGAATTTACGAATTTGGGGATGTCCAGCTGAGGCAAGGCCTTACAGGCCTAATGAAAAGAAATTGGACGCAAGAACGGTTAGTTGCTATTTTGTTGGATACTCTGAAAGATCAAGGGGGTATAAATTTTATGATCCCAAAACTAGAACTATTTTTGAGACGGGAAATGCCCGGTTCTTTGAGGATGTTGAGTTTGGAGGGGAAGATAAGGTTAAAGATTTTGTTTTTGAGGAAGAATTCATATCTCTTCCTCTAGTTGATTTTGATCATGCTCAGGCTCGGGTTTTTATTCCTGACATGGTTCAAGAACAACAAGACAATATTGAGATTCCTATTGATCTAGGTCAACAAGATTTGCATGATCTAGATCAACCAGTTGCTATTGAGGAGCACACTCAACAATCTCAAGAACCAGTGCCTTTAAAGAGATCTACTCGAGAGAGGAGAAGCGAAATTTCAAGTGATTATATTGTGTTTCTCAATGAACACGAGGAAAACATTGACTTGATGGGACATGATCCAATCACTTTCCGTCAAGCCATTGAAAGTTCAAACTCTCAAGAGTGGAAAGATGCCATGGATGATGAACTCAAATCCATGAAAGCAAATGACATATGGGATCTCGTAGCTTTGCCAGAAGGAGTGAAACCTGTTGGTTGTAAATGGGTTTTTAAAACCAAAAGGGATTCACAAGGCAATGTGGAGAGATATAAGGCATGTCTAGTAGCTAAAGGGTTTACTCAAAGGGAGGGCATCGACTATAAAGGGACTTTCTCTCCGGTTTCATCGAAAGACTCTTTTAGGACTATAATGGCACTTGTGGCTCATTTTGATTTGGAGTTACATCAGATGGATGTTAAGACGGCGTTTCTCAATGGAAACATTGAGGAAACCATTTATATGGTACAACCAGATGGCTTGGTAACTAATAGTTCCAAGCAAATGGTTTGTAAACTAAATAAATCCATCTATGGACTCAAACAGGCTTCTCGTTAGTGGTATTTCAGATTTCATCAAGTAGTTTTATCGTTTGGCTTAGAGGTAAACACTGTTGATGATTGTGTATATCACAAGTTCAGTGGGAGAAGGTATATTTATTTAATTTTATATGTGGATGACATTTTACTTGCCAGCAGCGATGTAAGTTTGTTGTATGAAACCAAGAAATTTCTTTCAGAGCATTTTGAAATGAAAGATCTTGGTGATGCATCTTTTGTATTAGGAATCCAGATTCACCGAAATCGTTCTCAAGGGATACTTGGATTATCACAAAAGACTTACATCGAGAAGGTACTGCAAAGGTTTGGCATGCAAAATTGTAGGCCACATGATACCCATGTATCTAAAGGAGACAAATTTAGTCTCAAACAGTGCCCTAAAGGAGATATGGAATTTAAACAAATGAAAGATATACCTTATGCTTCAGCAGTAGGGAGTTTGATGTATGCCCAAGTCTGTACTCGTCCAGACATCGCATTTATTGTTGGAATGTTGGGAAGATATCAAAGCAATCCGGGTAGAGAACACTAGATAGGAGCCAAGAGGGTCATGCGATATTTACAGAAAACGAAGGATTTCATGCTCACGTATAGAAAATCGGATAATTTTGAGATCGTTGGGTATTCGGATTCCGATTTTGCGGGATGCCAAGATAGCAGGAAGTCTACATTAGGTTATGTTTATCTGCTTGCTGGAGGAGCAATTTCATGGAAGAGTGCTAAACAGTCACTCATTGCCTCGTCCACTATGGAATCAGAATTTGTAGCATGCTATGAGGCGTCAAATTGTGCTATTTGGCTGCACAACTTCATTAAAGGACTGCGTGTGGTTGACGGGATTGAAAGACCACTAAAGTTGCATTGTGATAATAGGGCATCAGTTCTTTATTCTAATAACAACAGGAGCTCGTCAAAGTCTAAGCACATAGACATTAAGTTCCTTGTTGTGAAAGAAAGAGTTCAGAGTGGTCAAGTTAGTATTGAGCTTATAGGAACAAACTCTATGATTGCGGATCCATTGACTAAGGCATTGACACCGAAGGCTTTTGTGGAGCATACTGCTGATATGGGTGTTGTTTCTTTAGAGGATATTTAGATTCATTGGGGGTTTGTAAACTATAGCTCATTACTTTATTTATAATGTCATGACATTTATTCAGAAATTCAGTTCCAATTTTATGGTTTTCACTCTGAATGGTATAAGGTTAATGATCTCAATTTGGTTAAGACCAGTTGGAAATAGGCATGTGTAGATCACATTACATGTAATTTCCATGCTACACATCCATACTTGATCCATGTTGTTTGGTTAAATTGATGCATGTAACAATTGTTGAGTAGTCGTGTATAAATTTCGACGAAAACTCCTTTGATTCTTGTATCAATGAAACTAATGAACATGATTGTTTTAAAATGACAAAACTATGTTTGGCTATCTACAGAATTAATATTGATATACATGTGATTATAAAGTGCAGTGTATGGACATATAAATATATAATCCAAGTGGGAGATTGTTAGAATTTGGATTTAATTCATGTGTACAATACACTAATTATGTGCGTTTGGGCATGTAGACGTACATGCATTGCGGTAATTAATTACATATTATCATTATTATAAAGTTTAAGGGGCCTAATTGTAGTGATCTACTTTAAGTTTAATAGGTCACGTCATCTTATATTTAGTATGAGGTTATTTTGTAAATGTGTAGAAACCCAGGGGTCTAATATTAATTTGATGGTTAATTGATATTGAGACACCCATTGATTAAATATAAGAGTTGTGGTCCCTTGTTGACATACTCATTCTAGAAATACTATCTCTAGAGATTATCCATCATCCTAAAAAATGGTACGAGTATGGATCAACGAGAAGACTCTCGTAACCCGGATCAAGAAATCGATCACTATTGATTCAGGTATGCTTCCGCTATGCGTTCTTAATCTCCAAAAGATTTGCGTAAGTCCATTCTTGGATCGAATTCGATTTCCGAATTCATAAAGTTTTCCATCAGTTGCTGCTATTACCCCCACAATTTTCGTGCTGAAACAACCTTCCCCACTTTCTTTTACTATCCCTTAATCCATCCAGGTACCACTGCTTCCTCCCCGTTCGAACACGGAGGTAGCTAACCAATCCCCCCTCTCCACGGACTCGCCAGAGGTCCAGGGAGGCTGCTAATCAGCATGATGAACTCGAGATGCCAAAAAGGTTGAGAAAGGGAATCTAACCCTTGAGAAAAATGGGAAAGATGTTGATAATGATGACAATTGGAATCTCATTTTACTGAAGGAGGATGGTCAGGCAGTAAAGAGAGGTGATATGATCTTGGATGGGGCTATTGGCTATAAGCTAGCCCAAGAATTGATGCTTAGTGAGGTTGCTCTTCCACTGGACCCACCTACTCCTGATATCATTCCTGAAGCTACTGTTGAGACTATTTCTGTTGGGGCCGCCTCTCATGCTACTAATGTTGTCCCTCCTAGTTTTGAATCTGCTCCTTCCAGTCCAACTGAAGCCCTTACTTCTGGTGTTGAGTCCTATCAGATACCAGAAGTTGTAGATGTTAACTAGAACTTTGGTCTGTTTTGCTTCAAAATTGTCTTGTAATGAACATTATAAACTTTGATTTCTTCTTTGGACTTTTACTGCTTTGGTACACTCTCAATACAATTGAATTCTCGTTTGAACATGTTTTCTTTTCTTTTCTTTATCTTCTGAAGGGTGCCTTTATTTTTTGAATTCTATTTGAATGCTTCTTAGCCTTCACTTTTCTTTTCTGGAACTTTTTTATTCTTTGAACTTTCGGATATCTTTGGAACAATTCCTCTTTTAAAGACAAATTTATTAATTTGTGTTGTACTGTGGCGACTAATTTTCTCGCCATACTTTAAGCCTTTGTCCATTTTGGAATTTCCGACTCCCTAAAAATAGCTTTTTTAGCTAACGACATGTGTGGCCCTTGGGTTTATCACTTATTTTAAGCTTTGGATATTCTTGAAACATATGTTCCCTTAAGATGGCTTTGTCGACTAAGGACCAATGTAGTCCTTAGGTTTCTAACCCATTTTTAAGCTTTGGGTATTCTTGCAACATATGTTCTCTTAAGATAGCTTTTTCGGCTAATGACCACTGTGACCCTTGGATTTCTCACCCATTTTAAGCATTGGTCCATCTTGGAATTTTCCATTCCCTGAAGATAATTTTTTCAATTAAGGACCAATGTGACCATTGGACTTCTCACCCATTTTGAACCTGGTCCACCTTCATACTTCTCATCCCTTAAAGATAGCTTTTGGTTCAAAACCATTACAGCCTCTAGGCTTCCCGCCCAATTTGAGATTAGTGCCTTTGGGATTTCTCATCCTCTAAAGGATATGAGCTCCGGAACATTGGTCGTGGGCCTTCTCAATCTATTTCGAGTATTATCTGCTCGGGACCATTGCTCCCATTGAGGAAGTGAAGGCCTTTTTGCACACTTGCTTCCTTACTCTGTTTTTTTTGCGTTGATGAGAGTATGTGTTGAGAGAAAATGGGTTCTTTATTGCAAAACAATCTGGAAGAACAATTGCTTATAACACTATTATTTGAAGAACTTCTTGAGGTTGGAGACATTCCAGGTGCACATGATCTTGGCTCCATCTAAATCTGCGAGTTTTTAATCTCCTTTCATGCCTTCCTGATCACTTTCTAGAGCCCTTCCCAATTTTTCTCAAGCTTTCCATTTGTTGTGTCCTTAGTGTTTCCAAAGACTTTTCGCAGAACCATGTCATCAACTCCGAATTCCCTTGGGTGTACCTTTCTATTGTAAAATTTGTCCACTTGTTCTTGATATAAGGCCGATTTGATAAGTTCCCTTTCTCTCTTCTCTTCTTCAAAGTCCAATCGTACTGCTAGAGCATTTTCACACCTATATCCTTGATAAATAGATTTGTGTACTATTGAACAGCCCCCAGTATGGATGCCACACACCTCCTCATGAATTTTGTAGAGAATTTGTTGAACAAGGTATGGGTGTACGCATCATAGGCAATACCATGTGAACAATTTTGTATATAAGATCCCATTTGGTGAGATCCAGAACCTTGTCTGTGGGGAGTTTGTCTTCCTTTAAATAAGTGGTTATTGGGTCCAACCAGCTTGGGCTTATATCTAGGTCAAAGGTCTCCTCTAAGGCCTTTGTCTAGATGCTCGACTGGAGTACAGAATCAACGCTCACTGTGCAACAGAGCTCTGATAATACAGAAGAAGCAAGACAAGATAAGACATCAACATGGATGTTTTGCTTGGAGCTACTTTAAACTAATTCTGTATTTCTAAACTATTAGAGGCATTTCCTTCTTGTAGCTGTATATGAAGCCATCCTGTCATCCTTTGTCGTATACTATGCTGAAAGCTAGTTGACCACAAGTTGGCTATCACAATGGATTAATAGATCCTCAGCTCCACATCTTCTTGTACTTTTGAGCCCAATGATCAATGCCTCATATTCTGTTTCATTATTAGAGGCTTTGAAAGCTAGACGGCTTGACTGCTCTAAAGCCAACCCCCTTGGTGAAAACAAAACTATACGCATTCCAGATCCTTTGGTGCATGCTGATCTATCTATAAATAGTTTTCACTGCTCTTTTATGTGTGGCTTATTAGCCTTTGTCAATGCAGGAGTAATGAGGGTTTCCTGTCCTTTGTCTTGCTGTGTAGGTGTCCGTAAAGAATTTGTGAAAACTCTGCAGAAAAATTTTGCGAGGACCTGATCCTTTAATGCTAGACAGGAAGCGTTTCTGACAGGTCTGCCTTTCTCAGGACAACCCCGATAGGATGGACGGTTGGTAATTTAACTATATGAGCCATAAAATAGTGCTAAAGATTCCTTGAAGTTATTACTAGAGCTAAGATCGTCTTTTCAATCAGTAATTACCTTCTCTTATCATCTAGAAATGTCTTGCTGCTATAGTAAACTGACTTATACTTCCCTTTTCTTCTTTGATGAGTACCACACTCACTGCATGCTTTAAAACTACCAGGTAGGCCATCAATACCTCCAGGATTTGGTGTAGAAATCAACGGTAGTGCGGTAAGATACTTATTCATGTTTTGGAACTCCTTTTCACAATATTCCTCTCAGAATAGTCTATTCTCTTTCACATAAATTGGAAAAATGGTCTGCATTTATTTCACAAGAGGTTGATAAATTGGTTGAGCACGGTAACCATCCCAGTCAGTCATTGCTCATCCTTAGTCGTTCTCAGATTTTGGAGGGTTTGTAGTGCAATGATCTGATCAGGATTGGACTCTATGCCCCTCTGAGTTACTTGGTGTCCAAGGAACTTACCTGAGCTAACTCCGAAAGCGCACTTGGATGCATTGAGCTTCAATTTGAACTCCCTCAGTATTTGGAAAGTGTGGCAAAGATAAACTAGTTGGGAATCCATCTTCTTGGATCTGACTACCATATCATCGATGTAGACCTCCATACTCTTTCCCAACAAATCTTTGAACATCGGTGTTGCCAAACTATGGTATGTTGCTTCGATGTTGCATAGTCCAAAAGGCATAACTTTGTAACAATACAGCCCCAAAGGAGTGATGAATAACGTCTTCTCTTAGTCGGGCTCATACATGGCCATCTCGTGGTATCCTATGTCGGCATCCGAAAAGCTCATACATTTTTATCCTGTCGTGGAATCCACCAATTTATTAATCTTTGGCATGGGAAAGATATCTTTGGAGCATGCTTTGTTAAGGCCAGTGAAATCGATGCAGACCCTACATGTTCCATTATTGTTCTTAACGACCACTATGTTGGAGAGCCACTCTAGATTGTCACACACCGGAAAATTTAATTATTTTCCATTCGTTTCAAAAAAATAATAATAATTAATTAATTAAATCTTTCTCGGGATTTAATTTTATCGTCGTTCGGTTCCCTACGGTTCAGATTTTATTCTGTCGGTCCTGTTTGAGTGAGGTAAGTCTTGGTTTGTGAGGTTCTGTGTTTTGAGTGCGGTCAAGTCGTCGTGGTAGAATTCGGGCTTCTTTTTGAGTCTCGGGAGTTGTTCGAAAGTTTCGTGGGTCATTCAAATTCATTTTAATTCATTTAATTTAATTATTTAAACTAAAATTAAAACAAAAAAAGGGTTGTATATGTATCAGTTGGGGGAGTCTTCCCCCCTATCTTCCTCTTCCCCCGATGGTCCCATCCTCGAAACCCTATTCTACCATTGTTGGCCGCCAACCTCCCTCCACTCTCGGCCCTCCATCTTTCCTCCCTCCTCCACCTCTCGGCCTCCTCCCTCCTCCCTCACTCTCACCCGAACTTCCCTTTCCCCCTCTGCCCGCGCGCCGACCCTCTCCCTCCGTCTCACTCTCAGTTTTCTCCCTCTCCTCCCTCCTCTCCACCACTCTCTCCCTCTTCCCATCTCCCCCGCGCCCGCCTCTCTCTTACCTCTCCTTCGTGTGCGCCGGTGCGCAGTGGCTGCGTTGGGAGTGGTGCGCGGTGCGCGGTGTGGTGCGCGGTGTGTGGGTAGCCGTGGTGGTGTAGGCGTGTTTGGTGGAGACGGTGGTGTCCCATGTGGCGGCAAGAGAAGTAGATGGGATGTTGGCCGTGGCCGTTCAGTGGCTGTAATGGTGGTCAGTTTAGCGGCAACATATGGGCGTGGAGATGCGGCGGGGTATAGTGAAGGATGGGCGAGCTGGTTCGCGCGACGACGGCAGTCCGGGCTTGAGTTTGAGGTTCGACAAGCTACAGTGATAGTTGGGCGAGCAGTGTCGCGCGGCAGTTGAGCATCACATCAGTGGGTAAGCTTCTGTTTCACTCTGTTCAGTATTATAAATCGTTCGTCATTCGATCAGTGACTGTCTGTTGGGTTCTGTAGGTGCCAGCCTTAGCGAGCGACGAAAATCAGTGGCGCGCGACGTTCAAGGCTTCGACCACCGCTTGTGGTCGCGTCGGCAGGTATAACTCATTCCCGATTTAATTTTCGTTTAGTCGATGGTAATTTACGTTTGTAGGAGGTGTGATATTGGAGTCCTGCTTTGTTGTTGTTGTTGGCGCCTTAGTGCGGTTCTCCTATTTTGGGCAGGTTCATGCCGAAATTTCTAGCAAAATCCAGTGTCGGCGATTGTCACAGAAATTCCAATTGAGGTAGAGTTTTCTATCCCTCTCGTTTGTAATATCGGTATTCTTTCTTCTCCCTCGCGTTATAATTTAATTTGTCGGTTTTCAAGTATTCACAAAATATCGTTCAAAAGTTGTCGTTCGCGTCAGTTGGTC
>NMUG010001160.1:0-18763 GCA_002855965.1 Monotropa hypopitys
CTCTCTCTCTCTGCTGGTTTGGGAGTCATCCGACTCATCTCTCTCACTGGTAAAGCTGTTAAGCTTTACCAGGTCTCTATTATGTTTTAATCTAATCCTTTGTTATAATAAGCTGATCTATCTTTCTTTTGATTCCCCTATCTGCTGCACAAATCCACTGATTCAATGAACTGTTGAACATCACCTGTGGTTGAAGATGAAGACATGCACAGTCCAGATCTTGAAATGTTGACACTGGATTGATCTATTTTTGTTGTAATCCCCTCTCGGGTTTTGACTACACTGGATTTGTATCCCTCTTTTTTTTTCCATGATTCCCTCTCGGGTTTTAACCATGCGGAGTTTTTCCGATCTTGCCATAGTTTTCCTTCTTAGGTTTTAACTATGCCGGCTGATGATGATTTTTTTTTGAAATGATTCGGATTTTGACTTCGACAAGGCATAAACTTCTTGACTAAGGTCTGATGATTTTGAGCGAGTATGAGCATTTTCATTATGAGGAGAGGCTGAAGAGTTCAGAGAGAAATAGACAGAGATCTTTTGTAGAATCCCCAATTTCTATTTGTGTAAAGGGGGTGTCGATTTTTTTTGAATCATCGTATAATCATGACGATAATATTTTTCTTTTAAATCGCTCTTGTCAGATAAGAGGAGAAATTTTTTTTTTTGCTGAAGCCTCGAAGGAGAGAGTGGAAATGCTACTTCACTCAAATTTCATCGGGTCAATTGACAAGAAGATATTGTCTTTATCGAAGTTAGAATTGAATCATTTTTTAGAAGAGCTGCAACTAATCAGTCATAGTAGAGCTTGATCAGATCAGAGTTTAGAAAGAGTAAGAACTCGGGTCTATCCGTTTTTACCAGGATGATACCTTTGACTGATTGCTATTTGGCTACGGTAAAAGACCCTTGATAGTTGGGGGAAATTCCTTTTTGTGTCTTTTGTTGCGGCCTCCCTCGTGATATGGAGCGACGGGATTTATATTTTTGGATTGGAAATGGCTTCATAGTCAGAGACTAGGGAATATGGCATTTCCCCAGTATAAGTTTTTGCAGATGTCTGATAGATCATGAGCATAAATGGAAACTTCTCATGTCAGTCCTGGTATGTATTTGTCATTTTGCAAACGATCTGTCTGATGTTTTTTGTTTGCTGCTTCCACCGATCTGCTTATCTGTAAATGGCCGATGGTCGAATTCTGACTTTTGATTGAAGTGGTCGATGACGACTAATGTAGCTGCTTGAATGCTCTGGGATATGGGGGGAGACGGATCTCTGTAGACTTTGGGTTTGGAGCCTTCTGATTTTCTGATGGATTTTGTGCTATTTGTCAGCTTCTGATCGGATCCTAATCTGATTTGTCTTTGAAGTCGTCACTCGACATGCTAAAATTTGTTTGATCGTTTCCAACTTAAAAGGATGAACGTTTGATTTGAAAATTTTTGATTTGTTCTTTGTTTGTCATCTTAGCAGAGAGGATAAATACACAGAATATACGAAACTTTCTTGACATATAGATGTGACAAGAGAGGAGATCATATATCATACAAGCATAAAGTTGATTAACATTCCGTACTAGAAAACGAAACATAAAATAAACGATATGTACTAACTTGTCGCGGTTTACCATGAGACGCGGGCTTGATAGATTGAGAAGATCGTCTAGTTGCGTGATTGTTCCCCTAGAGGAGCGGGGTAGTTTGTATGCTGGGGATTTGGATTTCGTGACAGAGGGTTGATTGTGGTAATTGGCAGTTCGCCAGACATTGGCATTTTTCTTTGATAGAATTATTTTCTTCCCGCTGAGATATGACAGCGAGCGGGAATTGTTCAAAGATCCTTTCCTTCTCTAGTGGTTCAGAAGAGGATTGGTGATGACATTAGGAGGCGGCTTAGCATCCTCGAAATTTATCATTCCAGAGTCGATAAGATCTTGGACCTTGTGTTTCAACGTCCAGCAATTTTCTGTATCGTGACCGGTTCGGCCAGAATGATATGAGCAATGGAGATCTGTTCGGTGACGAGGAGTAGGGGGATTAGGCTGTGGTCGAAAAGGAACGGGTTTTAGATGCCCCGAGGCCATGAGGCGCTCGAGTACTTCCGTTATTATTATTGACAATGGGGTAAAATTTCGGTTATTTGGATTTCTTCTTGGGTATGTCGGAGCATTCGTAGGGAATGGATTCTGAGGTGCTGAACCCTGAAAGTTTTGATTTTGATATAGATTCGGTGGGTTTTGATATGTGCTCTGTGGCTGATTCTGATATGTACCCTGTGGCGGATAATAGGGTTGTTGTTGCTGTTGGGAGTAACTTGGGTACCCTGGTTGAAAAGAGAGTTGGTTGTTGGGTTTTGGACCCGATGTGACTGCTGAAACTTCAAGCTCTTTGGCCTTCTTCCCGGGAGGCTTCTTGGCATATTATGCTGAGGCATTCTCCGTCTTGGCATATGGATCGAGTAGTTTGCCGGTCTTGACACCGTGCTCGATCATCTCACCTTGTAGGAGGATATCGTTGAAAGATCTCCCGATAGAGGTGCAGAATTTTTCGTAGTACATCCCTTCGCACATCTGTACGAACAAATGGACATACTCAGATTCAGCCAGAGGAGGGTCGACTTGAGATGCATGATTTTTCCATCGGAGGGCATATCTGCGGAAAGTTTCTTCTAGTTCTTGCCTCATACGAATGAGAAAGATGCGGTCGACAGCCATCTTTGTGTTGTGCCGATACTGGCGAACAAACTCTTGGGAGAGGTTTGTTCAGGACCGAAAGCGTTTTAAATCCAGGCGGGCAAACCATTGTGCGGCTGCCCCGGTCAAGCTGTGTTGAAACAGATGCATCATTAATTTTTCTGGGTCGGGGTAACCGCATAGCGCTCCAGCGTAGAGGCACAAATGTGTCATGGGTTCCCCGGTACCATTGTATTTAGAGAAATCCGGGATCTTGAATTTGGGTGGCAAGATCATATCCGGATAGAAGTAGAGATCTTCGAAACTGGTCGAAGTATAAGTATTTGGACCCTGGAGGGATTTGAGTGCGTCCTCCAGTTTTTGAACTTTCAGATTCAGAGGTGAATCTTCCCTTGTTATAGGGATCTCATCCAGGTGACTTTCCAAATCATCCTGGGCATACTGGAAAGCAGGGAGAACTGGAATATGTTGCGGCTGGGCCGGCAGAGTAACGACTGTAGGGGACTGTAGAGAGTTCCCCGTTGGCAAGATTGGATTTGAAATTGGCACCGATTTAGCGGGTTGTGGTACTGCTTGACCATATACTGCCCCAGTATTGGGTGGCAGTGGATGTGGAGATGGTGGATCAGCCCCAGCTGGCTGGATAGTAGATGGGTTCTGAAGTCGAGTCACCAGAGTTTCTACTAGGGCCTGCAGCCTTTCGAGTGATTGACAGACGACAAGATGTTCCTCCTTGAACACTGTCTCTGGTTCACGGGGGATCTGATTATCTGTCACATTGGCCATGGTTTTGGCAAGAGATCGTGTGATTCTCCTATTTGATTGATCTGGATGAGCCGTGTTCGTACCTGTGTGGTAACACTATGCTCAGATCAGTGTGTAAAGAAAGTGTATTTGAGGGTATTGGGGAGATAACAGACTTCCTTTGAATTTTAAAATTCGAGAAATGCCTCGGATATGAAGTCTGAAGGAAATTCTCGATTTTAAAAATTCTTTGGAGATTGTTAGAAATGACAAGTCCGAAATCTAATTTTAGCCCATACCCTTAGAGACGCTGACGGTTTTATGAAATCTAGCAGTTATATGTACGGAGAAGGTCTTTGGGATAGTTGGAGACGTACGGACTTCCTTTATAAATTCAGAAAAAATTCAAGACGTTCCTCGGACATGGAGTCTGGAGGAATTCTTGGCTTTTTGGTGGATTTACTTGGGATATTTTGTTTGAAAAATGATAAGTCCACAGTCTATTTCTACCAACATCCCCAAAGACTCAAATGCATTTTGAAAACTGTGGGTGTTTAGCAAGCATGCATATATAAGGATTTCCCCTGAAAATGTAATATTTCCCTAAATTGTAGATATGGTTTTAACTTGACTCAATATATGGTTTATCTATATGCAGCATGTGGCTATGTTTGGCTGAGAAGTTTTAATGGTTCCCAAATCTTCAGACCTCTGGCCTCGTGAGGGTACCATCGTAGAGTCGGTGATTTGGTTGGAGTGCCACATTTCTTCCACCGGACCCCTTTGGTACCGACAGTTACTGTTGGGCCCCCGAAAGGTTCCTTGGGACACATCCATTTTGGGTGGTAATGACTTCTACCCAAAACAGGTAATGATGCAAATGATGTATGAAAAACGTACATATGCAATGAAAATAATTTTTTTTTGAAATCAGGGAAAATCCTTTTTACAGTTATATCAACAAGTATGACATAAGCGGAAAAAGAAATAATTACAGCATAGCAATTTTTATCTACACAGAACCTGTTTAGCTTAGCAACGCATCTCGTAATCTTTCCTGAAAAGAAATAAACACGATGCAAATTAGTAATAACAATAAGTCGAGAATTGATAGATTTCGAAATTCTGGAAAAGATTTATTTTGAAAAAGGTTTCGCAAGCCGAAATCCTCGAAGTCCCTAGCAGAATCGCCAGCTGTCGCGCCAGGAAAATTTTCCGTCCTTCCCTCGTCCCCCGATCGGCGGGGGTCGTTTTCCGGGACGGAAGAAGATGCGCTGTTGGAGAGAATTTAAAAATGTGGGGGTTTGTTTGAAAACGGAGGATGGCCTGAGTATGCCGATTTCGGATTTTTCAGAATTGCCACTTGGTATTTAGCTGTGGTGTACCAAGTCACCGGAATTTTTGTTATAAAAAGATGTCATTTTATTTTAGGAAAATGTCTTTTATTTTGGAAAGGTGTCTGCAAAACCAGAAATTCGAGTTCGGGGATTAAATTACGAATGGGGAAGGTGTGAGGCACCCCATTCGCCCTTTCGGTACTTCTTTTTCAGAAATAAATCTCTTTTCGAATCGAAATCGATTGTTTCCTCGGCTAAGAGAAATGTTGATTTATTACTGATTTTATGAATGAAATGAAATGACTCCTAGAAATAGTTGTTGACGGGCAGATTTCGGCCCGGTTTTGGAAAGGGGATATTTTTTTAAACAAAAAAAGATACGGGTGACCTTTGACCCGGTTATGATAAAAAGGAATTATTTTTGAGCCGGATGGAACTTCGTCGAGAAATGATTTTCTACACTCGGACAGAATTCCGACTGTGATTTGAAAATGACTTTGTTTAGTTAATTCAAATTTTTGTTTGCAACAGTCGGACAGAACTTTGACTGCGTTTTAAAAATTCATTCTGAGCCGGACGGAACTCCGGCTAAAGAGTCATTTTTATTTTTAGGCAATCGGACGTAACTTCGACTGTGCCTTGAAATTTATTTTGGATTTTAGCCGAACGGAACTTCGACCAAATCCTTGAAAGATATTTTTCTACGGTCGGACAGAATTCCGACCGTGTTTGAGAAAATGATTTTTAGTCGGACGGAGCTTCGACTGTATTTTTTTTGATGGAAATGTTTTTGAAATAGGTCGGACAGAACTTTGACCGTTTTCTGAAAAAGATAAGATATTTTTGGTTTAGAAAATCCTAAAGAATATCAAGTGAACCGGAATGACCAGAGTCTCAAGACATTCCAATGATCCGATTCTGACAGCTACTGCAAGCTTTCACTTCAGACATCGGATCGAGGAATTTTGTTTTTGAATTTTAAAGTGTTTTTTATTTTTCAGTCGGACAGAGCTTCGACCGGAAAAAATATTTTCTGTAGAAATTGCCGGAATATGTTTTAACCGGGCTTTGAAAGGAGAATCGTTTTTACCAATCGGACAGAGCTTCGACTGGGTTTTGAGTGGGAATATTTTGAAATGGGTCGGACAGAACTTCGACCGCTTTTTGAAAAAGATGAGATATTTTTGGTTTAGAAAATTCCAAAGAATATCAAGTGAACCGGGATGACCCAAGTCACAAGGCATTCCAGTGATCTGTTTCCGACAGCTACTGCAAGCTTTCACTTCGGACAACGGATCAAGGAATTTTAGTTTTTACTTTTAAAGTATTTTTATTTTTTAGTCGGACAGAGCTTCGACCGGAAAAATGTTTTCTGTGAAAATTGCCAGAATATGTTCTAACCGAGCTTTGGAAAGAGAATCATTTTTACCAATCGGACAGAGGTTCGACTGGGTTTTGAAAATCGGGGGAGGGAATTTTTATTTATCTTGTATTTTTAAATGTGGGAAAAATCCAACCGGAATATCAAGCACTTCGGAAATGATCTGAGTCACAAGGCGTCCCTTCGATCCATTTCTGACAGCTACTGCAAGCTTTCACTTCAGACAACGGATATCGGATTTTAATTTTGTTTGAAAGTATTTTAAAGAAAGCGAAAGTTAATCGCTGTAGAGAGATAGAATATGCTGTAATTATGCAATGGATGGACAGAGGTATAGGATATTTATATATATAACCGAGCCGGATATAGTCCGAGCTAGACGGCAAGTATATATATAACCGAGCTGGAATATATATCCGAGTTAGACGGCAACAAGTGATAAGATATCGTATATAACCGAGCTGGAATATATATCTGAGCTAGACGGCAGCAGTTGATATGATATTTTAGGGCGAAGACGCCTTTATGTTCTTCTCGTATGCGACAGCGGAGCCGGCAAATCCAAGCATGTGTCGAATTCTTAACGAGGAGAAAGACATAAAATGACGAATTCTTTAAACAGATATGGGTTTTTGAAAGCAATAAAAGACAAGAAATTAATAAATAAAAGCAACATTGATTGCTATATTTGTACAATTCCGGGAGACAACTTCTTCAAAATATAGTAAGGCATAGTGTCGGACAAAGCCGATCGACTAATGGCGAACTATAAATTTAGAAGACTCCGAAGAATACTCGAGATAAAACGACAATTTACCGTGTAAAAATAGACTGAATTTGAATGAAAATGCCCGGAGGCTTTAGTATCAGAGGTTGAATTGAATTGGAATGAGATTGCTTGGGTCTGGATTGCTGCTGAGGGGAATTTCCTTATATAAGGAAAAATGTCGCAACTATAGTTGCGACATTGTTGCTTCTGGGCTTCGCGAGCTGACACATATCCCCTGGGGTGGCTTTCATATTTTGGGAACCTTCCTAGGTCGGTTGGGGCTGAATTAATTCGAAAAATTAAATAAAAATACATTTAAAATGAAAAAGTATTCCGGAGTTCTGATCTTGGTCCGAAGCTTCTGTTTACGCTCTACCGGCCCCTCGGAGAACTCTGACTTTAACATTTTAAATTTGATATTCATGATCGCTGTGTTGGATCACGAATATAAAAAATATTTCGGGCTTGATTCGGACACTTTCCGGAAAAACCCTGAAATACGGCTCTGATATCCTGCCTGATTTGAAAAGCATTTGGTGCACTTCCTAGACTGCTCGTCTCCCAGAAAATCCGTTCCGTAGGAAATGTCAGATTTTGAAGATGAGGTCCGTGCAAAATGCGTTCGTTGATTTCCGAGGCCGGCTGACCGCTGCATGGAAATTTGATCGTATTGGCGTTTATCCTTAACTGAATTCCGGTGCAGGATCGGATGAAGTCAGTTTTTATAACGGGTTCTCTGTGATGTGATTGTCTTCGATATTCTCCTCAGAAGAAAAATTTCGGATGCTCGTGTAGAATTCTGCTTGCGCCGGTCCGTTTGACTGTTCGGATGCGGTTTCTGTGCCGTCCTTTTGGAAGTTGTCCGGATTAATGCATCGGAATCGAATTCTGAGACGGGTAAATGTTCCTCAACACTTTACCATTGCGGTTTGACTATTTCAAGGTTTTTGACTGACGTCGGGGCTGTTCTCGAGAGGTCGGAACATTCCGGATGTGCGTACGGATGCTCAAAAATACTGTTTTGCTGATCTTTCAATTTGCGAGGTCTGAGTCAAAATTTGGGTATCAACAACGAGGTGCCACGAGGAATGTACCGAACACGAGATGTCATGAGAAATACACCAACTCACAAAGTGCCACGAGGGATGCACTATCTAATAACAATCAAGGGCCACATCGCCTGGCCACCTACACCACACTCACAATTTGGTTATTTAAAGTTGGTTGTTTAATAGGTGAATTGAATATTTTCGAGTGCTAACCAAAGTAGACCAATTTTCCATCAAGAGCAACTAATTTGCCAACAAGGGACGAGTTCCCAAATTGATGGTGACGAATTCACCCAAATCATTCTACCACAAGTGTCGATAGCCTAGGAACGAGTTCCCTAGTCTAGTGTGACGAAATCACACACATAAACTCAAATCTTTTAACTAAGGCCTTTCAACAAACACCTAATGTGCACAAGTGCACACAAGGGTCCTAGTCACCAAGGACACCTAATTTAATCACATAACTTCTCAATCATCAACTCAAGGCCACAGACAAGGACCCAACCAAGACATCAAGGCTACACACTCAAGAGCCCAAGTAAAATTCCCCAAATTCATCCAATGTCACTTACAAGGACCTAACCAAGATCCAACACTTCTACGAAATCATGAAACACACATAAACGTCTCTCGGACATTCTATCGAACACCTTGCGGGCCCGAGATCATCGCTTAATTCCACTAAATTTTACACCTAGGGCAAAACCCCTAAATTCTCATCAAAATCCAATAATTGAATCATGAGTCCTAGACCTCAATTCACTATTATACAAACCCACAACCATCAAAAATACTCTAATCCAATGCAAGGATGAGTTCAATTGTATTTAATGAAAACATGTCAAATCTCATAATTTCCAAAACATGGGTTTTTAAGAAAACCTTTGATTTTAATGGTGTGAATCAATTTAGTGGCCTAACACATTCACGTAGACACGAGATAGAAGCATATTTACCTCATGCTCCAACAATGGCGGAAACCCTAGGTGAGGGTGTCTTGACACCGACACAAACTATACACATCAATAGAAAGCTAAATTAAGGAGAATCAATGTCTCCAAAGAACTAACACAAGAAAACCACTCCAAGGAAAACTTACCCGAAAATCGTGGAGAGTGACTTTGATACTTACGTCACTGGAAAGCTCGCATCGCGGTGATCGGCGTTAAGTCTTGCAAGAACTTCGGAGAGGCTTGGATGACCCTCAAAAACTAGAGAGAGGAAGGGGAGGAGCTCCCATAGAGGTAGAGAGAGAAGGAGCTAGGTTAAAATGAGGAATAAAATGATAAAATCGTGCACAATATCATATATATAGCCCCTACTTGAAATGACACAAATGCCCTTAATGAGCCAGAGTTTGGCTCTTTGCACCGGTGCAACCATTCTCTGCACCGGTGCAAACTTGTACCAGAAGACAATAGAGGACATTTGCACCGGTGAAAACTTCCACTGCACCGATACAAACTAATCCAGACAGAACAGTGAGTTTTGTGCACCGGTGCAACCTCTCCTTGCACCGATGCAAACACCAAGAAATGCCCTGCACCGGTGCACACAAAGGCTGCACCGATGCAACTGCTTCCAAAACCCAACAGTAGCATCTAAGACCTTCTTGCATCGGTGCACCTCTCAACTGCACCAGTGCAACTGCACCAGTGCAACTGCACCAGACTGGGAAAAATGACATTACAAGGGGTTCCAAACCACCCTAAAACGCTCTGAATCAATCACGAACCACACACATGAGCTAAGGAGGAGTTCAAAATCAAATCTGGATCGACAACGGAAACCAAGGAAGCCAAACTATAATTTATCTATCGATTTAAACATCGAATTTAATTTCGGAAACATTATTTTGAAATTACGAGTCGTTACATCCCATGGCCCTGCAAAACTCCCGGCAATGTCGGGAGCAACCTCCTGCTACTCAGCTTCAGCATGACCTTTCTTCTTTAGCTTCTTGGCAGCGACAGGATCTACTGGCGGATCAGTTGCGCGCTTTGGAGCGGTGCACGGGGGCAGATCAGTCGTCACGGGGACTACCAGACGGGGTTGAGGAGATAGAGGAGGGGTTACCTTAGTAGTGGTAAGTGGGGCTACCGCTTCACCGCCAGTTTGAGCTACTCCCCGCGGCGGGGTGAGTGAGCGACCTCCCAGGGTCCTCCCAGCAACCTGGGTCCTCCTAGCAATTTCAGAAAGCGCGAAGGCCGACATGTCGCCTCTGTCGCTTGTTTGTTCTTCTTGTTTAGCCCAGTCGCGTAGGATGCGCCGATCAGGAACGAGGTTGGGCGGCTCCCGCATAGATGGACCAGCAACAGATGGATCAGCAGGTTTAGTAGTTGCCTCCCACCTGTCAGTCACGGCGAGATCGTCACTCTCTGTTCTATTTCATTCGGAAGTTCCCTCTCCCTCTTCATTGTTCCTTTACACTTCTTCTTCAGAGATGTCAACCAAGGGTGTAGGAACAAGTGCAACAGGTACGGGAGGAGCGATTTGAAGTTCAGCCGCAGGCTGCTGAACACCGCGGTATCCTTTGTAGTGCGAGGTGTAACTCAAAAGCCTATCAACAGACCTATCTATGAGTTCCCAGGATATGTGCTGGAAGTCAAGAGCCCTCTTGACCTCTCGGTGCTTATAGTTTGGGTCGTTGAGGGAGTTGCAGTTCACATAAGCATCTGCAGCAGAACGAGAAACAAACAGTTAGATAACAGCTATCTCGGGAAAGCAGTAAGGAAACAACGAAAAAGGAAAAAGGAGAGAACTGACGAGGGGCCCTGTCTCTACGAGGAACCGGATAATCCATTTTCGAGTCTGGGGAGAACTCTCAGTTCCCAGTCACGATCAAGAAGTCATCGTCGTCCCCTTTGGCAGAGTCTGGCAGCCACTTGACCAGTCTAGCCCGGTTTAAACGACTCTTCAGGTACCAAGAACCACTACCATTGCGATTGATGGTGTAGTGGTACAGAATCTCCCAAATAGTCATCCTTGGAACCATAATATAGTTCAAGACAGCAACATCCATCACAGTCTGGACTGTGTTGGCCTCCACTTGCATCAGGGTTAGATTCAGGTACCACAGGAAATGGCGAAGAAGATGATGGAGGGGGAATCGAACTCCACCCTCCACAATATGAATTAGACAGACGTGGAGAGTATCTGAATCGACTCTCTCCCTATTGTAATCAGGGGGAGCCAATTCGATCCATACATCGTCTGGGATACAATACTCAGTCCTAAAGGCTTCGAGTCACTCAAGAGTATCAACCAACGATCTAAAGTAACCCATGATCAAAGAAGACACAAATTACTCAAAGGGGGCAAGAATCAGAGCGGGTGCAAGAAAGACGAAGAAAGGTGCAAGGAAGACGAAGAAGGAGCAATTTTCAAATTCTAGCAAAGGGTCAGTTTTATAGGTGCGCATCCGCACCTTTCCCAAAGAGACGGCACGTGCATTTCCATTATTCCCAACGGTCACAATCTGCCTCGTGCAGTGTAGGTGGGGACCACCTAGTAAATGTGCATTTAATGAGGCGCCGCTTCAAAAAGTGGCGGTTCGCCTTATCTGGATATTGGAACGACAACGTTTTGAAGATTGTGAGCTCTGCCCACTTCCACTGTGCGGCTGAAGCAGTCAAAGCTAGGGGGAAATTGTGGTGGGGAAAACCAAGATTCGCCACGTGTTAAAGGCATAAACGTATTATCCCAGACTTCGGCAACAGAACAGGTAGAGTGCCACGTCAGCAGTTTCCGTTACCATGAGGATTGGGTCATCCTTGTGCGGCTAGGCAATCTCTCAGTACGGGACCCAGCCATTATGCGCGGCACTGTCAGATCCCCATCGGATATAGCTTGCCACATGTCCAATAGCATCGCACTACGGATTAGGTGGGCCCAGTATGGCTTACATCCTGGTAGTTAGGCGGGAGACTATTTAGGGACACGTGCAAGATCATGGGAGATACAACTGGCAACGCCTCACACATTCCCGCATGTGCGGATTAGGCTTGCCTTGTGCGGCAAAGCATCCTCATAGTGCAGGGGGCAGTTACTCAGTACAACACATGTCAAACCAAGGGTGGTACAACTGAGCATGTACCTCAGCAGAGACCGCTGTGCGGATTAGGTCGGCTCTGTGCGGCCGACATCCACCAGTGCGACATCCAGTAAAATAGTGCAGGGAGGGGTTGCAGACAAGGAGTCCATGTGTCAGACAGACAGAGGGCGGTGCGACATCATGCGTGTCTGACTTTCCCTTCCCAAGAAAACATCTAGTCCCCAAGAACAGCGAAAGGCGTGCAGACGTGTGATCTTGTCAGGAATGTGGCAGACCCACATTCTGCATAAGGAGAATGGACGAGAGGTCCAAGGAAGACCTTGTTCCCAGCGAGAAGCTGGGAACTCGGAAGGCAGGACTATATAATCGAGAGTTCATACACGTGAGAATGGTACATGCCAATTTGCTCTCTCATCCTTTTGTGCTTATAGTTTATAGTTAATCTTCGATCGGGACTAACTTTGTCATCGGAGAGCCTTACGGCCGCTAGAGTGATGTAGGGTTGGATAGAACTGGGTAACGATCAAACCCTAACTGTATGAAACAGAAAGAATTCCTTCTTTAATTCGCGTTGATTCAAAAGAATACCAAGATCAGAGGCAACAATCATCATTGATTAATGAAAATACCGAGCAATTGGAAGAGAGTTGTGTGGAACACAAGTTGTTCATAAAATTCAAGCTGCCCCAAAATGAAGGCATACATGTTCCTTAAATACGAAAAGCAAATAAAACCCTAGTGGGCAAAAACAGTCTGGGCCGCACATAAAAACAAAAGCAACCAAAAGCACAAAACAAGCGGGCCAAACTAAACATTGATAGAAGCAGTTTTTAAAGATCTTTCGGTGGGTGAAAATGGCATAGCGAATTTCCCAAACGTGCGCGACGTCGTTAGCTTTCCAATGCCATATTATAATAGCCAATCGGAGTTATACAGACAAAGTTATGCATATTTTACCAACAGGTCGTGCATATCGTCGCCCACGTGTCTCCAAGTAAGCATCAGCAATGCTATCGGCATCATCCTCCCCAGGCTGAAAACAATTCGCCCTCGAATTTGCCATCACGTCTTCCTCCTCAGAACTGTCTCCACGGTATGGGATAATATGCTTCACATTAAACACGTCAGATGTGTGGACATGGCTCGGCAACTTCAACCTGTATGCATTAGCGTTAATTTTTTCAACGATCTCGTATGATCCAATCTTTCGGGCTGCAAGCTTACTGTACTCATGCACTGGAAAACAGTCTCTGGTTAGGACAGCCCATACAAAATTTCCAACATCGAACTCCAGTAAGCGTCTTTTTTTGTCAGCAGCTTCCTTGTATTTGTCCGTCGACTTCTGCAAATTCTATTGTACTCGCTGATGGATCTCTTGCAAACCAGTAATGAAATCCTCTGCCTTCTTGTGTACCCGCGTCATGTCCTGAACAGGAGCTAGGTCGATGGGGACTCATGGCTGGTATGCATAGTTGGCAAAGAAAGGACTGAATCCAGAACTACGATTCTCGGACCTATTGAAAGCGAACTCGGCTTGGTATAACTTCCGGTCCCATGACTTGAGGTTCTCTCCCACTACACAACGCAACAGGTTACCCAATGACCTATTCACCACCTCAGTATGGCCATCTGTCTGTGGGTGATAAGCACTACTGAAATCCAACTTTGTGTTTGTCAGATGCCACAGGCACCTCCAGAAGTGGCTATTAAACTTTGAGTCCCTGTCGGATACTATGGACATTGGTAGTCCATGCAGTCGATAAACTTCACGGAAGTACAATTGTGCAATGTTAACAGCATCGTTGGTCTTCTTGCATCCAATAAAATGTACCATCTTGGTAAACCTGTCTACCACCACAAAAATGGAATCATATCCCCGCCGCGTACGTGGAAGTCCAAGAACAAAATCTATGCTGACGCTCGTCCATGGTCCCTCTGGAATAGGTAGTGGCATGTATAACCCGGTGTTGGTTGCTGTCCCTTTAGATACTTGACAGATCCTGCACCCTTCAACAAATTTGGCTGAGTCACGTCGCATGGAAGGCCAATAATAGGAATTGGCTAGCAGCTGATAAGTCTTGTCTCTTCCCATGTGCCCTTCATCATGCAGCTCCCTAATAATTTTGAGTCGCAAGCTACAGGATGGAATACAAAGTTGGTTACCTTTGAACAACAAACCATGCACAATATAATCTGTCCGCCTCCCTGTCTCAACCTCCCTAACGATCGGGGCAAAAATAGAGTCAGTCCTCAACACCTCCTAAAAAGTGTCAAATCCAACCACCTCGGCACGCAAAGTACTTAGAAAGCAAGCGTGGCGGCTCAAAGCATCAGCCACCCTATTTTGGATTCCTGACTTGTGCTTGATCGAAAATGTGAACTGTTGTAGATAGGCAGCCCATCTTGCATGCCGTGCTGAAAGCTTATCCTGGCTGTTGATATGTTTCAAAGCATCATGGTCAGAGAATAATACAAAATCACTTTGAGACAAGTAAGAATACCAATGTTTCAGCGACTGGATGATGGCATAGAATTCCACATCATAAGTGCTATAATTTTCCCTAGCCCCGTGCAACTTCTCGCTAAAATATGCAATCGGTCGACCTTCTTGGCTAAGGATAGCACCAATGCCAACCTTAGATGCATCACAATGCAACTCAAAAGGTTTGGAGAAGTCAGGTAGAGAGAGCACAGGAGCAGTAGTCAATTTCTGTTTTATCTCCTCGAATGCTTCAGTTTCCATTTCTGACCAAGAGAATTGTCCAGCTCGCATGCAATCTGTGACAGGATCCATAATGGTACTAAAATTGGGAATAAATCGCCGATAGAAAGATGCCAGACCATGAAAACTGCGAACATCATGAAGGTTCTTCGGAGTTGGCCAGTTGCGAACAGCTTCCACCTTTGCCTCATCTACAGAAATCCCTGTGCTGGATATCACATATCCCAGAAATAACACATTGTCTATCATGAATGAACACTTAGCACGAGCAGCAACGAACTTTTCCTTGTGCAACAAACTCAGAACCTCTCGCAAATGCTGCAGGTGTGTGGAACGATCAGGACTATAAATCAAAATGTCGTCAAAATAGACCACCACAAACCTCCCAATGTATGGTCGAAAGAGCTCATTCATGACACGCATGAAGGTGCTGGGGGCATTGGATAACCCGAATGGCATGACCATCCACTCATAAAGACCCTCTCGAATCTTGAAAGCAGTCTTTCACTCGTCGCCTTCTCGAATTCGGATTTGATGATATCCACTCTTCAGATCCAGTTTAGTGAACACGACAGCACCGCTCAGTTGGTCCAGAAGATCATCAAGACGTAGAATTGAAAAGCGATACCTGACAGTGATCTTGTTGATGGCCCTACTATTCACGCACATACGCCAAGATCCATCTTTTTTTGGAGTCAGAAGGGCAGGAACAGCACAAGGGCTAAGACTCTCCCGGATGTATCCCTTGGCAAACAACTCCTCAACGTGATGTCAAAGCTCCTCATGCTCCTTAGGAATCATGCGGTAGTGGGGACGGTTAGGCAGAGAAGCCCCTGGAACCAAGTCAATTTGATGTTGAATATCACGTAGGGGCAAACCATGAGGTAACTCCTCCGGAAAGACACCGCTGAATTCATCAATCAAATCCCTCACATTGTCTGGAATTTCGCCATTCTGTTGTTGTTCCTTGACCACCAACAAATAGACTATGCCAGTGTCGGTCATCTCATCCACAAAACGCTGCATGGATAATAAGTTTGGGTTCTTATCAACCGCTTTCCTTGTCCCTTCCTCCTTACATGGACACAACACCACCTTCACGTTGTTAAACACAAAACTATATGTGTTTTTTCAACCATCGTGTTGGACATCCTTATCAAATTGCCACGGCCTCCCCAACAGGATATGACAGGCATCCATATCCATAACATCGCACCACAACCTATCCTTATATGTTGAACCAATAGATAAGGAAACTAAACATCATTTTGAAACAGTTACCTTCTTCCCCTTCTGCAGCCAAGTAAGCTTGTAAGGAGTAGGATGCTCCTCCGTTGCAAGCCCCAACTTTCTGACCTCTTCCTTAGAAATGACATTCTCATAGCTTCCAGAGTCAATCACAAACCGACATACCTTTCCATCAACGGTGCATTTCGACTGAAAGATATTGTTTCTCAACCACCCGTCACCAGTAGTATCACGTGGCATGAGGTATGCTCTGTGAACCACCAATAGTGGCCCATCATCTCCAGCAACGTGCTCCTCCTCCAAAACTTCCTCCATAGCCTCCTCACCCAACTACTCATCGATGGGATCTTCCATGTGTTGATCCAACTCCACCCTTACTACTCCTTCATTGTCAATAAATAACCCCTTCCGTATGGCGGGTTTAGTGCAATCCACAAACCTGTGACCTGGTTCGCCACATTTGAAAAAACGACCTGCACCTCCAGCCACGGGCCTAATTGGATTCGTAACTGGGGCCTTAGTAGCCACAACCCCAGCAGCACTTCTCACGAATGTTCTCCTTTGGGGCAACACCCCGATTGTTAGAAGTAGTCCAGGTTTGCCCACTCAAGCGTCGCTGAATCTGTCTTTCAAGTTGAAGTTCTCTCTGGTGAGCATCAGAGATACTGTATACATCAAACATATTCAATGTGTCCTGGTATTGGATTTGCAACCCCCCAATGTACCTCGACACGAGGTGGTCGTCCGTCTCGCCTAAATCGTTGCGCGCCATCAACTAATAGAACTCGGTGGTATAGTTATCCACCGATTTTGCACCCTGGCGCAAGTTTTGGAACCTCTGGTACATCATACGCGAGTAGTTATGGGGTAAGAAAGCCTCACGTAGGTGTTTCTTCAGCTTTTCCCATGAATCAATCTTCCGCTTCCCGTTGCGAGCACGGTTCAACTTCAGTTGTTGCCACCAAGCCGCAACCCTGCCACGAAAACGAGTTGCAACCAGGGATACTCGTTTATTGGCCGGGACCTGTTTGAACTCCAGAACCTCCTCGACGGCAAAGAGCCAGTCCAGAAACTCCTCTGCCCTCATCCCGCCTTGGAACTCCGGGATGTCAATTCTCAGACCTGTCTCCCACCTGTTGTTAATGACGAAAGGCTCTCGTTCCTCCCTCCGGTAAGACTGTCGAGGTTGCCTCTCCGGCCTCCGTGGTGGTTGTCTCTCGGCAAAGGGGTTCACTTTCTCTTCATCCTCCTCTTTGCTACCAACATCCTCGAAGTCGTCTTCCTCTACAGCACGCAGATTAGGGTTTCTTCGTTGCGGCGCCTGTGGTTCCTGTTGCGGCGGCTATTGTTGGAGATGAATATGGATCGCAGCAACACTGGCGACCAGAGCTTCCACCACCTGTTGTAGTCGATCAATCCTGTCATCTTCTCTAACCTCCTGGATCGGGCGGCGTCTGGGCGACATCGTTTTCTCTCGGATTGAAACTGAGCTCTGATACCAACTGATGTAGGGTTGGATAGAACTAGGTGTCGCACCCCAAAAAATCTTCCGGTCTTCCCCGACCCTTCTCTCTGCGACGACGAGCACGAGGGAGGTTTTGTGCAAGGGGGAATTCCGTACTTCATTTTCGATTGTTGGCTTAAATGCGACGGGTTTCTATATTAAAAGGGACAGCTGGATTGTTTAACTTAAAAATGTCAAATTAATAACAAACTGCAATTGCCGAAACAATATGCATTTTATCATTAATTTGTTTTTCAGAATCGCCACCTGGCATAGAGTTATGGTGTGCCAAGTCACCGGTTTTTGAAAAGGTTTAGTCTGCGAAATTCCAGAGTTTTGGGTTCGGGGATTTACTATTACGAGTAGGGAAGGTGTTAGGCACCCTACATCGCCCTTTCGGTACTTCATTTTTCAAATCAACCTTTATTAACCAAATTCCAAAACATTTTCTCGGCCAAGAGAATAAAATATTTCCAAAAGGTGGGTTTATTTATTTTTATGATTTTCTACAAACGGACAGAGTTTCGATGTATTTTCTTTATTTTCTAGTTTTCTGGAAATCTCGAAGGAATAATGAATGATCCGGCAAAATACTGATTCATAAATTATTTCCCGATTTAGATCACGAAGGTTACTTAACTTCGCCGGTGTTCTAAATCAAGAGATTTGATGTTTTTATTTATTTCTTTATTTTGTTTGTAATCTCAAAGGAATGATAAATGATCCGGTCAGGGCCGACTCACAAATCATTTCCCGATTCAAATCACGAAGGTTACTAGATTTCGCTAGTGATCTAAATCAAGAGATTTGATATTTTTGTTTATGTTTGTTTTGTTTGCAATCTCAAAGGAATGATAAATGATCCGGTCGGGGCCGACTCATAAACCATTTCCCGATTCAAATCACGAAGGTTACTTAACTTCGCCGGTGATCTAAATCAAGAGATTTGATATTTTTGTGTATGTACATTTTTTGTTTTGTTTGCAATCTCAAAGGAATGATAAGTGATTCGATCGAGGTCGACTCACAAACCATTTCCTGATTCAAATCACGAAGGTTACTTAACTTCGCCGGTGATCTGAACCAAGAGATTTGATATTTTTGTTTATGTACATTTTTTTGTTTGAAATCTCAAAGGAATGATAAGTGATCCGATCGTGGTCGACTTACAAACCATTTCCCGATTCAAATCACGAAGGTTACTAAACTTCGCCGGTGATCTAAATCAAGAGATTTGATGTTTTTGTTTTTGTTGATTT